>BQNB010035559.1:0-47334 GCA_026074375.1 Tanacetum coccineum
CACCATATCAACCTATCTGGATACGGCGTATCGAGTATTTTTCAGTAACTATAAATAGAAGACTCAAAAACGAGTTTTAAGTGTGCAATATCATATTCTTTATACCATACTCATCAGAGACGAATTTTAGAATCGATGATCAGCCATAAAGGTCAAGCATTGATCACGACTCCATAGAAGACATCGTGTAATTTTTACTCTCTTAATCGTTCGATTTCAATTGTTTGATTACGCTTGTATAATTACAATGATTGTGGGCTAATACCCTCGGGTGCTTAATGAAAGTTCAATGTTTGGTTTGTTTTAAAATCGATTTCTTAATTTATTGTTGATTGTTTAATTATGTTTATCACCTCATACTTGTTTATATGTTTGAATATGCGACCTATCGTTCAACTGGGTCTAGTGTTACGGACCAAGTAATCTAGATACCGGGATAGCTCTTCATATCGTGTCTTATATTACTAGACCAATAGGATCACAAATAACGTTTTGTCTTTGTCTTTTGATTATGAGCTTAGCTGGACCGGTAGGTGACCCGTTTATGTTTCAGCAATCATGCTCTTAATTAACTGATAAAGATTGGAATAGTGGACTACCAGTATATAAAACACCTTCAAACAATAAGTAGGTAAAGTCCCCTTGGGCTAGAGTTTTAACAGGATCACCAATGCTTTAATTCTCTAAGATAGGTTATAATTAAACTAAAGGATGCTTTATGCGGATGCATTAATTGTAACAGGATTAATTATGTCTAGGTCTTAGGATGATGTCCCGCCTAAGTCTTAAGAATGATATGCCGCCTCGAGATAAGTAAATCATTGCACTAAAACAAACAAACCAGCATTGAAGCGGATTTAATATGGCTAATACAGCTTTCTATCATTTGGCTTGTACCGCTTTTCTATCTTCTAATCTTCATCATTTGTGTTTAGTGTGTATTGAATTGGTATTTGTTTCCACCAAACCTGTGCCAGTCTCTCAGGCTGAATCCCCCATTTCATTAGACAACGTATATAGCATAGGTTTAACCAGTAAATAGATTAATTAAAATACTGATTGAAGATAAGATTAAATTTCCACTCTTAGTGTTCGACACCCTACTTACCACGAACTCCATCTTGACCGGGTATACTTCTCGTTAAAGTGTTGTTTTAGGTTTGTCGGCTAAATATAAATGTAAAACTTGATAATCAAATAATTGATCCTACACGGCAGCACATCACCCCTCTCTACTTTCTCTCACTAGAAAACATAATGACTTATCTATTGTTCTTTGATCAACCAAGACCCCCCAAATAAGGTGATTTCAATCCTTATCACTATTTGAGTGACTCGTATAAATTCAAAAACAAACACTTTCCCTATGTGAGGTGCTCTGTTATATGTTTATGCCTGAAAAGGTATAAAACTAGTAAACACTTGTTAATGCTAAAATGATTTTTTCTCCACGTCATGATAAATGATCTTGTTTTCTCGCTTTAATTGCTTGAGGGCAAGCAATAGCTAAGTATGGAGGGATTTGATAACGCCTTAATTATACATGTTTTTGGCGGCATTATTTATATATATTTGATCATTTCTCATGAACTTTCGGTACGTAATCAAGTATATTTTCTATTATAGGTTCATGGTACGTGTCATGGAATAAAACAGAAGAAAACACGAAGAATTGAAGCTTAAATGAAGAAATAACTCAAGTTAATGATCTTCCGACACTTGTTCACTGTTTTGGCCATAACTCGGACATACGAACTCCGTTTTAGTTGATTCAAGCAGCCACGCGAAGAGAATTTAATTATCTAAAACCTTGAAAAAGGCCAAGTGCTAAAATGGCCAAAAGTTCAGTTGTTTTACCCAAAGTGCGGCGCACTTTTTAGTCTGTGGAAAAATTAAAAGCAAATAAATGAAGTGTGCATTAACTCCCTAAGTGCGGCGCATAAATAAGTTTGTGCAGAGGTTTTGGCCCCTTGAACAGCCTATAAATAGCCCTCTTGGCTCCCTCATTTCACACACTCTCATATAAATCAATTCCATTCGTGTGGAACACCTAGAGTGGGGATTTTTTGGGATAAGGCTTGACAACCCTTGTTCCGAACATCCCTCTACGCCACCATCACCATCGTCAAACACCACCATTCTCCACCATGTTTTCCAAAGATCCACCATCACCCTCATACCTCATCCATCAATTTCCAGAACCTAACACCAATATACTTGGAGAATTCACCATAATTCTTCTAAAAACTCAATATAAAACCCGTTTCTGAACACCCCCTTATTCGTATACCGTTGTGTTGTTGCTAAATTCCCAGAGGTTTGGTGATATATTTTGGATGATTATAGAAGTATAGGGTGTAGGCTTGTTATTGGAATCATTGGTTGATATTGGTATTGGTTATTTAGTCAAATAATTGGCTATTTGATCTTTTGTTCTCATACACTTTCGTTTACAAATCGTTGGTACATTCTTACCTATATTCATGATGAAATATTATGAGTTTATCATTTATAATATGGTTGTTATGAATATGAACATGGAGTAGTTGTATTATGTTTGTTTGGGCATTATGTGATCTTTAATATGGAACGTTTGGATATGTGTTTATTGAATTGGTAAAACATATTTTATACAAGATTATAGGCCGAAAGGGTTCTTTTGTATATGTGTTTAATTATTCCATTTAATATATTGGTTATAATAACTTATAAAGGCCAAAAAGATTTGTTGTTATTAATCGATATAATCACTAGTTATATTTAAAGGCTGAAAGGATTTATAACTTGTGATAACTCTATTTTCTAAACTTATAAACACTATTCCAAACACATCATTATCTAAGTGATCATTGCCTAAACAAACATACTTTAATCATTTGATTGAATCATCTTTTAATCACTTTCTTTACAACATTTGATATATGCAAGATTTGGTTAATTTGATCCATGACAATCTTATTAACCTTAACACCTTAATTACAAACTGTGAAAACTTCAATTCCTGTGGAACGACCTGGACTTACCTAAAGCTATACTATACACGAACGGGTATATTTCCCGAATGTTGTGTTTTTAGTCAAAATCGGTATTTCTAGTTATTATAAATTTAAAGCTTAGAAAACACACACCAGCTAGTCAGCTGGTCATCAAAGAAGCGGGACTGCACTTCAATGTCTTTAGCAGAAGCCAAGTATGTGTCTCTATCTGCGTGTTGTGCTCAAGTTCTTTGGATACAAACTCAACTCACAGATTATGGCTTCCACTTTGATAAGATACCCATGTATTATGACTCAAATGCAGCCATAGCCATCTCATGCAATCCAGTCTAGCATTTTCATACCAAGCACATTGATGTCAGATATCACTTCATAAAGGAACAGGTTGAAAATGGTATAGTTGAATTATTCTTTGTCGAAACTAAATACCAGTTAGCTGACATGTTTAATAAAGCCTTACCTGAAGATAGGTTTAAGTATCTTGTCATACGACTCAGTATGAGATGTTTGACTCTAGATGAACTGGAGATTCTGGCAAACGAATCTGCTTGATATCTATCAAACATCGATTTGTAAATATTTTTGTTTTTTCTCTTTATTTTGATTTATAAATATTTTTGAAAAACAAAACACAAAAATATAAAACCAACAAAAAGAAATAGAAAAATATAAAATCTAGAAAAACAAAATATAAAATCAAAAAATTTCAAAATACCAAAAAGAATCTTCTCGACATGTCTCTTGAAATCGATAACATTTACGTACCTATAAATGTTGATTAATATTGACACGGGTATGTAAATGAAGTTCGAGCAAGAGTTCAAACGTTTCAAAACATGTCATTTCTAATTTTATTGATGACTTATGCATATTTCAGTGGATAACTCGGACTTTAATGTAAGGAAAGTGTATCTTTTAAGATAACTTATCCTATCAATGAGAAAATCAAATTTCCCGGTCTTGAGCTCGTATTCAAAACATCCAAAGTTTTGAGCTCATGACAGTGGCTTACAGTTACTTTAGACTATAACCCGGACCCGAATGTAATAGAGAAGTGTACGTTTCAGTGTGCTTACTCTAAAAATAGAAGAGAAGTCTTCTATCAAGTGATTTTTTAAATTTCATTGAACATAATTTTTCAACAAAAACTTTAAATGTCAAATCATTTGCCTAACAAGTGGTATCTTTTAAAATTGTGTGATCAATACTTCCTCCTCACATACTTTTCCAAAATTATGGTATCAATTTTCTCAAAAATATCATATTTATATGGATCAATTTTTGATAGGGAGCTTTTAAAACCAAAGTCTTTAATGTATTTTGGGTACATATGATAAATGTCAATTTTATGTATCCAAAAACATTTCGTAAAATTAAAATGTGGAAATTATAATGTCAATTAATAATTTACATTGTTCACTAAGGCATCTCACTCCATCTTCAACATATTTGTGGTGTCATATCATTTTTTGTAATGTCATGTTTTAAAAAAAATTAGTGGTATCCCACATACTGTGTTGAAGGGGAGCTATCAGAAAAATAAATTCATGCAATATCGTGGTATAATTTTTCTCCCTATGGAATTTTTCATGTCATAAATTTTAATCAATTGGTATTTCAAATACTAAAAGATTTATTATTTTAAATAAGGGGAGAAAATGTAATTAAAATGTGACATAGAAGAATGTAATCTTTAAGACTCTAAGTGCAATTCTTTCCTTCATGTGCAAAACAATTTTGAATCTTAAAGCACATGTGTAGGGGGAGTATTTCAAAATGTCTGTATCAAAGGTTTTATGGTTCGATCTCTATACCCAACAACCAATTAACTCACAACGTCGATGAAGTCATAAGGTGGTTAAGGTTAGGTATAAGTCCTATGATCCAACCAGAACTGGATGGATCTACCCATGGACATTCCGTAGTTAGATTAGAAGTCCTTAGGTATGATTTGGAAAAGAATGAGAAACATGAATAATGCCGACTAAGACATGAGTTAATACTGAACAATCACAACAAGATGTTAGTAATGACGTCTTGGTAAGCATTTAAGGGGTTGAATAATTAAAAAGAAATGCATGGATAAAGGATGAAAAGAAAGAAGCCCTCCACACAACTTAGGCAGAAATCGGGTCAATACATAATCTATCATAATCACAAGATGATTGCTGGTATTGAAGACATACATCATGGACCCAGTGATGCAATGCACAACCCTTCCCAGCCATTCGAGTTTCTTTCAAAAGAAACGTGTCTCATTTGTCACGGAGATACACACATAATCTATTGACATCTCACTCAGAGATCGTTGATATTGAATAGGTGGTAGTCAGCTCCAGCCTCCGATTACTAAAACTAAAGTGCACAAATCGAGTCTAGAGCCAAAGGAGATCAAATTATAAATCTCATTAGGACACAATTCATGTATAACACTTGTTGTTCATCAATATACAGCATTTGGTATCAAAGAGTCCTACGCATTATCCTTGTGATCTTGCCAGAACATTCAGAGTGATACTCTTTAGTATTCACAGTGACGAATGGAAATCCTTCTAGTGTCATCATCAAATAGCACTGCGGTAGGTGACTTGCAAGATTCTATATGAATCAAGTATGTGATAATTGGATA
The DNA here is from genome assembly GCA_026074375.1 of Tanacetum coccineum. Lineage (NCBI taxonomy): Eukaryota > Viridiplantae > Streptophyta > Magnoliopsida > Asterales > Asteraceae > Tanacetum > Tanacetum coccineum. The sequence continues at coordinate 5,626 of BQNB010035559.1, forward strand.
TCGATTTGGCCTAGTAAATGAATTGACGACTTAATCAGAAAGATAGTAACTATCTGATTCACTTTTATCGTGTTGTCTGCTTTGAGACATTCTGATAATGAGAACAAGCAAGCATGGTGAATCTAATACATCTGTGTTAGAAGATCCTACGATTTGAGCTGGAAACCCTGCCAAGGAGATTCTTTGAATCTACCAGATCACATGTATAGTATTTATACTATAAAACGGGGAACCGGTGGTTATCGCAACGTAAAATCGACGAATGACAAAGACATTTCGTCCATATCTGCTGTTTACTACTAACATTCAAATGCAGGTACAAACGTCGGTATTGCAGCCCCATTCCAGCAAAGTCGGATTCATTACCACGTGCTCATACTCAAGCTTTAAAAGTCAATCATTCAACGTCAAGACAATTACTTCTGAACAAGAATGTAATCGGTCAGAAAGCTCAAGTTTATGTCAAATTCAGCAACTCTGATAATTACGAACTTCCTCATCATCAAAGAAATTCAAAGTCAAATAAAGAATCGTCTTCTGGAGAGATTGTTAACCAAAGAAACATTCAATAGAAGAGATTCTTAGCCTTGATGAAGAAGAGGAGTTTACAAGCTTTCAAGACGGGTATGAGTATGTCGGTCAAGAGCACAAGTTGATCAAGAAAGTCAAATCAAGATGATTCAAGTCAAGGATATGAAGCAAGATGAAAGATCTCAAGAACTCAAAGTCAAAAGACAAAGGCTCAAGATTAAGATCACAAAGCATGAATGAACAAAGCCGTTACAAACAAGAAAAGATAAAGACAGGACCAAAGAAGGCAAAGCTCAAGAGGTAAATCAAATCTTCAACATTAGGGGAGATAAAGTCAAATCTAGATAACCTCCACCAAGAATGCCATCAGTCAAACAAGAATGTCATCGGTCGTCTTTGTAATAATTAGTCTTGTTATGTAATAGGCTAGTCGGGTTCAACGGGCTTGGACTTTAAGCTAATATTGTCCATGTATCGGGCTCAAAGCCCAACATAAGCCAAGCCCGGCCCAAGATAGGAAGCCCAACGCCTAGGAAAAGGCTTGGACTATAAATAGACCCCTCCTAGCATGTTAGGAGGGTGTTGGTTACATTGTATGTATGTGTAATCATCCACCACTCTTTCTCTTTCAATCTAATATTCTCTCTTCCTTCTTTCTACTTTTCTTTTTGCTTATTCGGTTTACTAAGAGCTTATTGGTATGCTTATTAGTTGTGATATGGATTAGTATTTGGGATAACAAAAATCATTTATTAAATATAAATTAATATGATTTCGTCCTTTTGTCGAGTTTTAAGATGAAACGTTTTACCAAATATTTCTAAGTGTAAAGGTTTTTATAAGGCATGACCCGTTCGTTTATTTTCGTTTCCCAAAGTCATAGACTCTACCCAAAAACACTTTCCAAATATATTTCGCATTTTCCGCCAATGCCAAATCTCTATGTTTAACCTACTTTCTATCCAATACTCGTTCTAACAATTTATTTACTACTTCAAGTCCTTATTTAAAACTCAATATAAGTTTATTAGTAAGCCTGATAATATAGCCGAAATATTCATCTTCATCAGGTTAAATAAGTTGAAACGCTTAATAATAATAATAAGTTACAAAAGAATATAAGTTGTAATATACACACACACACACACACACACACACACACACACACATATATATATAATTTAATTTATATATATATTAATTTATTATTATATATATATATATATATATATATATATAAAATAAGTCATAAGCTTGGCTTAATAATAAGCCGAAACTAAATGGCCCCTTAATGGACCTTTCGGCCCAATAAGCCCAAACGACGATTCCAAAATAAAACAAGCCCGGTAATATTTCAATAAATAAAAGAATAAGCAAATAAGCATTTAGCTTATCAAATAAGCTATAAATAAGCCACCAATAAGCCAAGTCGTGGGCTTATGTGCCACGACTTGGGCTTGGGTTTTGGGCCGAGGCCTACTAACCGAATAAGCATATGTGGATTTATTTATTAAGCCCGATAAGATCAAATCCATTTTAGTACTCAAATAAGCCACGAAAATAAGTAAGGAAAATAAGACGAAACTAGAATAAGCTAAAAGTTCAATCCTTTTTGGTTTTCTTTTTGGACTGAGACTCGAATAAGCTCAAATAAGCTCACACGAGCTTATTTATAAGCCAAATAAGTAAATAAGCTCTTTAGTATATTATTTTTTTATAAAAATACATCCACAACAACACAACTATACTTTCCCTTGTTTCTTTTTATAAATTTTTGAAACATATATGGTCCCTTTTAGGGTTTTTGTAAACTTTTAATCTATGATTTTGCAAAACTGATTGTACAACTAGCATCTACACATGATAAGATTTATGGAAGTACAGGAAAATTTTAGAAAAGATTAACTTACAAAAGAGATGGTTTAAGAGGTGATTTGAGACTAACGAACAACCCAAATGTTGTTTAAAATACCTAAACTAACTACTAGAATTAAACTCGAATAATCTTTAGCTTCCAAAATCTTGATCAAAAATAAAATATGAATGTTTTTGTGTGTGTTTTGGTTCGGATGAGCACAAGAGAGGGAGAGGGAGAGGTATTTTGTTTGTGTGTTTTTCTAGAGTGAGAAAATAGGTGTGTGAAAATGAAATGCACCTAGTCCTTATAAATGAACTAAGAATAGGATCATATGTGCACAAAAATATCAAGGAGACATGCTAGCAAGTTTTTAGGAGATGTGTTGGTGGTATAGGTTGGCGGACGACAAGAAGGATAAGGGGGAGGTTTTTGTTTTAAATTTTTTACCATGGGAAGATTCTAGTATTTACCTTAGCTACTTTTTACACAAGACTAGGTTAAACGACATATTTACGAAATAAAGAAACGTTATATATTTTTCTTTAACACGAAATGTAGAAATACTTCAAAGGTGCTTACGAAAAATAAAAACACGAATGACTACGAAGTCTAGGCTAATTAATAGATTGCAACGCGTCCAAACGATGTTTCTCAGTTACACGTGAGAGAACTTCCCAGTTAAATGTAAAATCAACATGAAATAATAAAAGTCAAACTAAAAGTTTGAATGTCAACGAGATAAGTTCAGATTTTTACGAGGTATCAGATTCCATAGACGACTTTTTCCGTATAGAGAGCTTTGTCCGCAAAGCTTAAGACGTATTATTCAGTGTGGTTATAGATTTTGAAAAAAGATGCAGGTATTTCTTTTAAAACTGGTCTTTACGTTCCCATGTGAACTCGAGACCTCTCCTCGAGTTCCAACGAACCTTGACGATGGGGATGCTACCTTGCTTTATACATTTTACCTCACGGTTCATGATCTCAACAGGTTCTTCGATGAAATGGAGCTTGCCGTCGATCTGAATCTCATCCAACGGGATCACTTGTGTTTTGTCGGATAAACACTTCTTCAGATTTGAAACGTGGAAGGTGTTATGGACTCGACTGAGTTGTTCTGAGAGTTCAAAACGGTAAGCAATCGTTCCAACCTTAGCAGAGATTTTGAAAGGTCCAATATAACGAGGGTTTAGCTTTCCTCGTTTGCCAAAACGTGTCACCCCTTTCCATGGTGAAACCTTCAGCATTACCTTATCCCTGACTTGGAACTCCAAAGTCTTACATCTCTTGTTGGCGTAGCTCTTTTGTCTATCACGTGTAGCTTGAATACGACTTTTGATTTGAACGATCTTTTCGGTTATCTCGTGAATAATTTATAGGCTTGTGAGTTGACTGTCTCCAACCTCAGCCCAGCAAACAGGCGATCGACACTTCTGACCATATAATGCCTCGAACGGTGCTTCCTTGATGCTAGTGTGATAACTGTTGTTGTATGTAAATTCCACCAAGGGTAAATGTCTATCCCAGCCCTTTCCAAAATCAACCACACAAGCACGCAGCATGTTTTCCAATGTCTGGATGGTCCTTTCACTCTGATCATCCATTTACGGGTGATAAGCGATGCTCATATCCAATTGCATTCGGAACGCATTCTGAAGCGACTGCTAGAAATGAGAGGTAAATTGGCTATCGCGATCAGAGATGATCGAAACTAGCACTCCATGCATCGAGACAACTTCTTTTAAGTACTGTTGATGTGCGGTCTAAGTCTATCCTTTTCAGCTTGTGAAAGATCTACAACCACTCTGTCTCGCTCTAGGCCGAGATAAGGACCATCAATACTTGTAGCAATCTCATATCTGCACTGTCCCATCTTGAATGGGCCTTCATCAATAGACTAAAGTATGTACTCTCTATGATTTTTCCCTTACAGTACAACTGAATTCGTTGTTGCCATGACTCAAAATCAGTCCTGTCAAGCATGGGCGGGTATCGGAACTGGCTGCTTGAATATCTTCTGACTGATTAGACATTTTAACTGATTGTGAAATGATATGATTGGATTGATCAATGATTAGTGATTGTATGTTAAAAGTGGTGAAGTGATATTAAGTGTTTTTGTTGTTTTGGTTTGTTAAGTTTTAAGTTTGAAAGTGGTTCAAATGTCAAAGAAGTCCAATAGTCCAAAACAGTGTCTCAAACCGCTGGAATAGTAATCAAACCGCTACTGACAAACCGCTAATGTCAAACCACATTGCTAAACCGCTACGAATGGTAAACCGCTATGAAGACAAACTGCCAAACTCCAACCTAGAAATGAAATGGGCAGAGGTTTTTTTCCCAAATCGCTATGAGAATTAGTATTCAAAAACCTGTAAATCGCCAAGGTACCAAACCGCTACGAATGCCAAACCGCTGCTAGAATATAGCAGGTAAACCGCTATGAAGATATAATGTCAAAACGTTGCCAAGAAACCAAGTGGACAGAGTTTTGTTTCCCAAATCGATGTGAGAAAAAAATCTTCGAAACCTGTACTACCTAGTAAACCGCTACACTACACGCCAAACCGCTGTCCCTTTCAAGACTGACAGACCGCTGCCAAATAAAAAACCTACTGTGCTAATAGGACAAACCGCTGTAATAGTGTACGGCACCAAAAAATCGCCTAAACAGTGTACCAAACCGCTACGATAAACAATACACAGTATACCAAACCGCTACGAGAAAATACGAACTTTCTCACCTTAAAACACCTAAAAATCACCCTTTTGAACATTTTAACTTGGATTCTTTTGCACAACTGAGTACTAGAAGCCAATAGCAACTACAAAAACATGAACTTTAACACAAGAAACATGAAAATCAATGAAAATCAAGAACAAGAGCTAAAACCTTCAAAAACTCAACTTTTGATCTAAACCAAGCACTAAAACGCACACACAAACGATCTAATGATCCCATGAGCTCTGATACCAATTGTAAGATATTGGATATCATCACACAATCGAATGGTTAGTGGATTAGTCGAATGCTAGAGAGAGAAACAAAGAAAATGCACACTCCTCTAAAGAGAGAAAGTGTGTGTGTATAAAATGACTAACCTACCTCTTCCATAAGGCTTATATAGTTGTACACAAAACCGGCCAAAGGGCCTTTGTAGTGGGCTTACACGTTGGGTTTTATACCTGACCTATTACCGAATGATATTATTAAAAGTTAATACTACGTGCTACGATAAACTATAAATACATGGGGTGTACCGAGGTATTTTTCTAATATCATAACAGTTGGTAACGTTAGGGTTGGTCGTTATATTAAGAGCGAGAAAGTTAAGCTTATATGCTATTAGTATTTTATTTAGTCTAATTAATTCTATGTTATTTCTAATTATTGTTAAACCTATGCTAAACCTAGTTCTATTGATAAAGGGGGGGTATCAGCCTGAGAGACTAGCACAGGTTTTGTGGTGGATTAAAATCAAATTCAAATACAATAATCACGCAAGGAAGATAATCAGTAGATACAAGAGCAGTTTAGCCATATATAAGAAAAATTGTATTGCCTCTTTAATCATTCGATTAACGTTGGTTTGTTATATAGTGCAATGAGGTGCTTATCTCAAGGCGAAAAAATGCCGGCATATCATTCTTAAGTCTTAGGCTGTGGTTTTCTTCCTAAGACCTTAGACACGTTGTTGATTCAGTCACAATTAACGCATCCGCAAAAAGCATCCTTTTAGTCTAATTGTAATCTATCTTAGGGATTGAAGCAATAGTGATCTTGTTAAACCCTAGCCCATCGGGACTTTACCCACTTAATCGCTTTGTCGGACATTTTATTTATGGTAGGTTACTGTCTGAGTCTTTACCAAAAGAAGAAGAATGCTATAAAAGGCCACGTGCTATTATAACTTATTCCCTTAAGTAATTGGTAAAGATAGCACATTATTTGTGATACTATTGGTCCATATATATAAGGCGTAATATGGAGAGTCATCCAGACATCTAAGATAAATTGTCAATTTCCACTAGACCCATTTGATGTAGGGAGCTTTACTCAAGCATATAAACAAGTATGAAATGATTAAACATAATTAATAGTCATCGATAAATTCAGCAATCGAGATTAAAACAAGGACCAAAAACATTTTTTAAATCTTCATTTAAAAATGGCTAATACCACAATGTATTAGCCCAGAAATATTGTAATAATCTAGAAATATCAAACAACCAATGTTTAAACTAACCGAGTGTTAAATGATTGATACCAATATGTAAATGATTATTAGAGTACAAGAATTACATTGGTGTCTTCTATGGTATCTGTCTCTTGCATCGATAATTGCCTTGGTTTGCTCATCTTTCTCTTCAAAAATGACCTTTGTGTATTTATAGTATAGGGGAATATGATTAAGCCACCAAAATTCATTTTGTGTCTTCTATTTATAGTCTCGATAAATGTAGTCGATACGCAGTATTGATGAGGTCCCAATACGCGTATGTGGTAGAATTCCTTGGTGTCGCACCACAGTTTACTAATCAATATAATCTAACTGTCGTCAATAACATTTTATAACAGGATCTTTGACTGTTGACCAGCTGGATACGGCGTATATAATCAGCAGGATACGCTCCTAATTGGATCTTGAACATATGATGTTTCTTGTGAGGTCCAGGCGCAGATACGCCGTATCTTCTTTGTTGGATACGGCGTATGTAGTCAGAATAAGCAATCTTCAAATATCTTCGTCTAAGCTCCAAAATGTTTGCCTTTTAGTCCTTGTCTTCGCAATGTACTCTTAATTACTACAATTAACACTTTGTGCAAGTAACAATTCTTATAATTAATATATAAAAATGGGTAAATTTTCTTGGGATAAATGACTGATAGAAAAGTTATGGTCATTTGATGTCATCAAATTCCCCACTTGAATCCTACTTATCCTCAAGTGAGACATATAGAACTTTTTTGAAAAATGTATCCTAATACGGAGTTAGGATTTTTTTCTTCCTTTAAGCATTCTATTCATTTTAATCACTTATACAAACAAAGCAACTCACTAAATTTAAGAATTGAAAACACTCGATCACTCAACATAATTGGTGGGTTAACATTTTAATAGGTACGTTTAATTGTCGTCTTGATTAGTTTCTATTAAATTATTGGCATGGATGCACATCTCCATCACTAGAGATAGGCAGTAACAAGTTAAAGGGTAAATTAGGTTAATAGGCTTAATGGGTTGGATCACTCTTTTCAACCTCTGTTCGATAGCAATATTCCATTAAATGTGGCAAAGACCATACATACACATCTGTAATGAGGTAATAGACATATATGACTGCATTTAAACCTTAACTTAAATAAGCTAAAGAATAGGATTATTAGTCTTTTCCAAAGGTTGTAAACCATCAAGGGATGCAAAAAGTTATATACATTAGCCGTACGACAGAATAGGGACAATATAATATTGCCTTAATACCCCCCCCACCACTTGAGTTAATAACCAAGGGTTTAGGACAAAAAGTAATATAGGGTATAGATCTTCTAACTTTTGCCAAAAGTAATAAACCAACAAGGTGGCTGAATCACGCATACATGGCCATAACGATGGAATAGACATGCATGATTCGATCTCATCGTAAAACCTAAGGTTAGTTGTTAGGAAAGGGAAACAAACTGTTTTTAAATAAAATTCACAAAACAAATAGATTAAGCCTGAACAAATAACGTATATAGTTGCTAGTAACTTTCTCGACCGTTCCCATGATAAAAACTCAGAAATATATACACAAACGTCTCGATCATAGAATGATAAAGACAACCTAAGTTGGCGTTCCAAGTACGGTTAACTTCCCAATCATCTCATACTTTTTATACATACTTTTACAAGGACAAGTGGTATTATCGACCATTTTATACAAAATAACCATCGTTAATTTTTAACACATATCAATGAATAATCCGATCCTCAGTAGTTTATCGGTTTTAAGTTCAACTGAATAGACTATCTTCGTTCTTTCTTCCTTTCTATTTTTTGTTGCGATTTTCTATTTTTTCCTTATTTTTTGTATAATACACTACGTATCTTAGTGCAATTTTCACCATATTCATCATCATAATTCATCCAGATAATTTTTCTTTAAACTCTTCATCTTCGGACATAAAACATAATTGCGAGAGTAGCAAAATACACGAGCTACATACTTCTACATTCCCATTGCATTGTGTAATTTCCCAACCTAACTAGAGATAGAGAATTTCACATTGACACAGGAGATACAAAACTTTACACAAAAGTAACTAGCAACTTTGATTAATAAGCTTGATCTACATGGTAGGCTAAGGTGTAAAGTTGTAACAAAATAAACATTTGGTGATAAACAGGAATGGTTTAATAGGTTTTTCTAGGGGTATCTTACTCTTATAGTGAGAGTTAAGCAAATGGTTATTGGGGGTTAACCAAAAGTGTAGTTAGTTTAATGTTACATCATATAGGCTTTTGGTGGTTTTATTAGAAAATTTTACCAAGTTAAAACAGGATACCTCATCTAAATCCACAAGTACTCATTATTGTGGTCTCGGTGATTATACCACAGACAAGTTTAAAGTCCATCTACATCAACTGCACAATCATAATTTTTGTGTAATTTTTGAGTAAACATTTAGAAACGGAATAGGCTTTGATTCTCACAATTTTTCATTAAGGGTTATTTGTGCGTGAGGTCATGTAAGTAGCAATTTTTACAAAAGTATGCTAAAATAAATAAATTAGGCCTAATTTTAAGCATATAGCATATTATTTGTAAAAAGAAGGACAAGTAGGCGTTCTAATTCTCATCACCCAATTAAATTATACAACGTCCTAGTGTGTATAATAAATCCGTTAAAGAAAATTGGAAATAGATTCAAAGAGGAACTCCCTTGATATTTTGCTCGGGATGATTCTCTAATTTGAGTTCTTGAGCAAAAGGGTGTTGAAGAGGCGTAGGAATGCCCGTATGAGTTCAACACACGTCTTTTTCTAGAGTATATCGTTACCAATTCGTCGATTTCTTTCAGCAAGCTCCTGCATAAAAGTTATAGAAGACAAAACGTACAATTCTATCTCGGTTTTATAATGGTTATAATGCGGGAAAAAATAAACACATACTGTACAGGGATCCAATACGCCATATCCCAAACGTAAGGATAGACAGTATTGTAAGCTTGTATAAAATTATCTGAATACGGGTTAAATTGGCCAGAGACATTGTATCAATAAACAGAATTGTTGTATGGACAATCTACATAAATGTTTAAAGTGCAGGAATTTAAAATGCAGAAATTAAAAGGACTGATAATGTCCAGCATAGAAAGGGTCCATACGGCTTATTTCCATAGAGGTTTGATACAAAGTATGGAGGTTTGGGAGACAGGACTCAGCAAACAAATTAAAATTACAATCGGAAACCGGGTCGTGTCTCCTCGGGAGGAAGCACTTTTCTTTCAGCTAGTCTTTAAGTTAGACTTTTTCAGCTTCATTTATCTTTCGCCTTTGTCACGAGCCATCCATCATCCATAATGCAAAAAAGTTCTCGAAAAGCTTGACATGCATCAACGTTGGTTCTTGAATGGTCGAAGTACTCGTGTTCCTTTATGGCAACATACTCATCATCCGCATCGAATAAGTACTTTATCATCTCGAATCTTCTAACTTGGTAGACTGATGGATCATGAGTGGGATGTTGCTCCCTAGGTCCGGTTTTACAAGGAATAAATCAAAGAAAAAACATATTTAGGGTTTTTCTTGATTAGGTGTTTTTATTTAAAGGCTTGGTTGGGGTTTTACATCTTGTGTTCATCATTTCCACTCATCGTCTATAAGGTCTATTAAAGTACTTCAATGTTCAATTTATAATTTTCTATTGTGTAACTTACTTTTGTGAAGTTAATCACCTCTAGATTCATTTTTAACGTTATATAAAGTATTTTGATAGATTTCATTTGGAAAAAGGGACCTGAAACATTTTGAGGACTAAATATATGTAAGATATAAGGTATAACACTTGGTAAAATTATTGTGCAGTTCTTAAATAAAATACCAAACTAACTTTATAAATGAAATCCCTAATTTTTATTATATAGCTACTTTGGGGAATTCGAACCATAAAACCTATTTCTTATATTTTATAAATATAGTGTCTTTACATGGATCGTAGGCTGTAAGGAACTCCGAAAAAACGGAATTATAACGAACAAGTTATGGATTTTACAAAGTTTTATATATAATTTAACATTTAAAAATAATATATAAACTGTGGTGAACACGTAATGTTAGGGTTTTTCCACAAGAGGTTATAAAAATCTCATAATCTATATTTGATAAAATTTCCTTAATACGAACCCAACGGACATAAAGAACTGAAAAAACGGAATTAATAACGGAGAAGTTAGCATTTACGATGGTTTATATAATTAATTGTATTAAAAACAATTTTTTTAATGCTGATGAAGGTAAATGCTACTGTTCATCAGGGAATTAAATTTTATAAATTTAATATTTTGAATAAATTTTCTTAATACTAATCCAAGGACATAAGGATCTCGAGAAACGGAACTATAACGAACGAATTATGATTTAAACTAGTTATATATAATAGTTTTATAAATAGTTTATATATACTGATGATGAACAGTAAAAGTTTATGTACATCAGTGGGTTAAAATCTTATAATATGATATTTGATAACTTATTTTAATACGGTGACGTGGGACATAAGAAAGTATATAACGGAGAAAATTCGAAACCGATAAAGATATGAAGAAGAAAAAAAAAATTTTAAAACTCGCGCGCATTACTTTTATTTTTATACAATCTTTTATAAAACAATTAAATTAATAATGAAATATCATTATTAAATCATACATTTTTACAAATGATGCGTTAGTAAATAAAAATAATATTTTGCTTTACGAGTACAAGTATATATACTTTAATTTAACAAAGTACGGAGTTAATTATTGTTTTAACTTTTAAATAATTATTAAAATAATTTTAGGTGGTGGTGTTACTATACGGACATATAATGTTTAGTTATATGAAATACATTATACTCATACGACCTATAATTAATTAGGTTGCATTCAAATTGCCGAGGCGATTCACTCTTTTGATGTAAAATAATCAATCATTATCTTACGGTGAGTTCTAGCACGCTTTTATATACATTATGTGTTTTACAACTTTGGGGTGAGAAACATGCTTGTTTTACATTTGGACGCAAGTACTTTCTTTTTTTAAACAAGTTACGAGGTTTGCCTAAGTAGCTAAACCCACTATTGCCCACTTTCTTGAAACTGTAAATTGCTAGGTAGCTGAGCGCGAATGTTATGAATAGATCTATTTGGGATTGATCATCCTGTTCGGGTGAGTAGCGCTCATCAGTTTCGACAGTACTGAAACAACGAACGTATACATGTCGGAACAATTTGGATGTTGCGGGTTGAACATCTACATGGGCACATTTAGTGCATTAAATTGCATACATATATGTCGAGCTTCGGTGTCATGAGCTTAGTGCACTTCGTAATTACTTTTAAGATATTGTATGTGTTACATGTCTTACTTTGGAAATCTTGTGGTCCTACTTTATACATTTACTAAACCTGTGAATTCACCAACTTTATGTTGACGTTTTAAAGCATGTTTTTCTCAGGTCAATAAGGTACGAGAAACAAGGATACATTGGTGGTCATCATTTTGGAGTCATTACTATAAAGATTTGGATGCATTACATTTTGGGAATATTTGTTATGTCTTAAAATCTTTACTTTTCATGATTGAACTATTTAAGCTTCGGCTATTGTAACAAACAAGTCTATTTAATCCAATGTATCAATTTTAAACGACTCATATAGAGGTCGTTCTCTTATCTCGTGCTGTTGATCTATGAAGTAACACTCGCCAACCCATATTCCGCTGCGACCCATTTTGGGGGTGTTACAATTTTGCTCGGGATGATTCTCCAATTTGAGTTCTTGAGCAAAAGGGTGTTGAAGAGGCGTAGAAATGCCCGTATGAGTTCAGCACACGTCTTTTTCTAGAGTATATCATTACCAATTCGTCGATTTCTTTACAGCAAGGTCCTGCTTAAAAGTTATAGAAGACAAAACATGCAATTCTATCTCGGTTTTACAATGGTTATAATGCGGAAAAAAATAAACACATGTTATACAGGGATCCAATACTCCATATCCCAAACCTAAGGATATGCTGTATTGTAGCCTGTATAAAAATTATTTGAATACGGGTCAGATTGCCAGATATATTGTATCATAAACTGAATACGCCGTTCAGGACTGACAATAATGTTTAAATTTATGCAGGAAAGCAAATGCAAAAAATTAAAGGACTGATAATGTCCAGACAGGTCCATACGCTATATCCATAGAGGTTTGATACACTGTATGGACGGTTTGGGAAGACAGACTCAGCAAACAATAAAAATTACAAACGACCGGGTTGTCTCCCGGGAAGCACTTTTCTTTCAGCTAGTCTTTAAGTTAGACTTTTTCAGCTTCATTTGTCTTTCGCCTTTGTCACGAGCCATCCATCATCCATAATGCGAAAAAGTTCTCGATAAGCTTGACATGCATCAACGTTGGTTCTTGAATGGTCGAAGTACTCGTGTTCCTTTACGGCAACATACTCATCATCCGCATCGAATGAGTACTTTATCATCTCGAATCTTCTAACTTGGTAGACTGATGGATCATGAGTGGGATGTTGCTCCCTAGGTCCCTGATTGTCTTGAGTATTACCGGCGTTGTTTGTTCCATAATTCCTACCAAATATACGGTTAATATCAAGATAAGGGTCATAAGTATTTTTAAGTTTGCCGTTTGCATATGGTCCCCAGATGTGATTTTCCCAATGAGTGAATAGGGAGCATTCGTATTTACTTTCCACCAACATTCCTATAATTTTACCAATGCATCATAATTTAGCTTGTGGAAGTCCTCAAAGCTACTTTTTAACCATGCGTAGAATTTCATCACGCTTGGAGCCACATCCCCCCATGACTCTTTAAATCTGGCCTTATGTATTAAGGTTTCCTCCTTTAAATCGCCATTAATCAAATTATCGTACCATTTTTTATCTTGAAAATAAGTCATGTATCCTACCCTAACCATTCCCGGTAGTCCTCCACCGTTACAGAATCCATTAATATTTAAACTACATGTGGGCCATTTAACCTTCCCATTCTTGAAACGATATGGTTCGCATATATGATCATATAGTTGATATGGTACCCCGTTATCCGACCATGGTTCCTCAAGACCCCATGTCATATTATTATTCAACTCGTATTCATATTCCTCGTAAGTCTTGATTTTTTGGATATCAAAAGTGAATAGACATGTGTCAATCTTAAGGAGATAGTTGAATTCATCGAATGCTTTGCATAAAGGTGTCTCGTAGTCAAATAAGTTACCTTCAATTTCAAAGATTTCAGCAACAATGTTCATTTCGTCAGAGTTATCATCTTCATCAGCTTCCATCTCTTCATCGTTATAAGAAAGTCAATAGAACTTTTAAATGAACTTTTCTACCAAATCTTCCCAAGTAGTAACTGAACCAATACATTCCTTTTTAAACCATTCACTTGCGGCACCTGAGAGTGAGATAGGGAAGACGCTAAGCCTAAATCGATCCTGACGTACACCCTTTATTTTGAGTGGCCCAACTACTTCAAGAAAATTCTCAATGTGTTCAACCGCGTTTTCTCTAATTGTCCCATAAAAAGTGTTATCACGTATCTTTACCAAAAATTTCCCTTATATTTGTAGGAAACTCTTCTCGGCCATTCTTCCCTCGTTATCGCCTCAGAGGAAGTTCTTTCGGGTAACGGAAATGTAATCCTTCAGAATTGGTTCTGCCATTGTGATTCTTCTTCTAGCTTTCATCAAACGGTTTCCTAAGAACAAGAACAAATGGTCAGTAGGATGTGCCCTCAGGGAAGAGAACACAAAAAACAAAACCAGAAATCAAATATGAAAAATCACGGTTGCTAATGTATCAAGTAATCGATACGCCGTATTCAATTGATTTGAATACGCCATATCAATCTGTTGAATGTTAGTACGCAATATTGAATTTTACAGAATACATCGTATTGTTTGGATGAACAGGATAGGTTGTATAGGCTGCAAATATCAATACGTTGTGTCTGTATAGGAAGTTAGATACGTCATATTCAGCCTGGTGATTTCGCCCTATCAGGTATATTATAAGTAGACTTTTCTGGTAATGGCAATTTAATAATGCAGAAAATAAACACACAATTAAACAAATATAAGCTGAATTTAATTATTCTAATTATGCTAATTAATGGTTAAAAACAAAATAAAGATTAAACAATTTTCACTCCCTGGCAGCGGCGCCAAAAACTTGTTGTGTTGTCGTGTAGGTTGTATTTTATGATTATCAAGTTTTAAATTTATATTTAGCTGACTTATCCTAAAACAATACTTTAACGAGCTGTGTACCCAGTCAAAGATGTTGCTTCGTGGTAAGTTAGGGTGTCGAACAATATAGAGCGAGAAAAGTTAACTTATATTCTATCAGTATTTTATATTTAGTATAATAGTCAATTAATTCAATGTTATTTCTGGTTTTGTTAGGACCCTATGCTAAACCTGTTCTATGATAAAGGGGGGGGTTACCTGATTAGGAGTACTAGCACGATTTTTTGGTTGACTTAATCCAATTCAAACACATTAATCAGCAGATAATGAGAAGATTAAAAGGCGGTTCTAGCCAAATAAAAGAATTGTAATTAAACATATTAAATCTGATTTAAACGTTGTTTGGTTTGTTTTTTAGTGCTTGAGTGCTTATCTCGAGGCGGCATATCATTCTTAACGACTTATGGCGTGTACTTTTTATCAAGACCTAGAAAGCTTGAATTATGTAACAATTAACGTGTGGATAAACTAGAAGGGGGGTTGAATAGTTTTACCGCTTTTTAAAATTTATTGTTATGTTTCTTTATACAATTTTAGATTCCGACTTTGTGTGATTCCCAATATGTGCAACAATATGAACAATAAAATATGATAAGTAATGAAAAGTAAATATGAACAGACAGAGATAGGCAGTTAGAAAGATCACTCCACAACACGGAGAATTTATAGTGGTTTCGGTAACGAAGCAAACTCTTCGCCCTACTCCACTCCCCTGAGACAAATCCGGAGTTTTATTCACTCTGTCAACAAAACTCCCTTTAGTCGGAGATAAAACTGTACACAACTTAGCTTTACACCAATTTCGACACTAAGCGAAATGTACAAGTTCTAATGCCTAGCTAGGACCAATCTATCACAACTAAACACTCACCACTTCAAGACAATACACAAAAAACCTTGGCTTCACTAAAACAAATTCTATTCTACTTTACAATTCACTTGTTTCACAGACTTCCTTTGCTTCACAACTTCTACTTCACCAATACACTACTACGATCACACCAATTATCCCTACTTGCTAAATCACCGATCTAACTATAATTACAATGATCACACCACTCTACTTATTGTTACAATAATCTACGATTACACACCTTACAATATACACACATTAATTTACAAGTATGATACAATTGCACTAAGGTTGTAAGGACACACACAAGCTACAATACTTTTTCAACTTGATGATAAGAAGTATTCTTCTCCTGTATTTGAGGAATTAAAGTTGGATCATTGAAACAGGCTTTATGATAAAATGATTCAAAGGAATGAAAGGAAAGTATTAAAATCGATTAGAACAGAATGGAAGTTGTGTGCAAAGGTAGAAAAACAATGGGGAATGTCAGTATTTATAGGCCAATGAGCTGGTCTTTCTGTTTGGCAAGGTCCTTAAAGAGGGGTCGTCCTTTAATTTTTAAGGGGGCCGCCCTTGTAAAAAATAAGGGGCCGCCTAGGCCAGACGCTCCCTTTTTTGTCTTTTCTAAGGGAGATGTTTTCTGCGAAACATTTTAGCAGTTTTTTGGTATAAATTTGAATTCATGATA
Organism: Tanacetum coccineum; assembly: GCA_026074375.1. Lineage (NCBI taxonomy): Eukaryota > Viridiplantae > Streptophyta > Magnoliopsida > Asterales > Asteraceae > Tanacetum > Tanacetum coccineum. Next base: position 22,070 of record BQNB010035559.1, read on the forward strand.
TTTATTTTGAAATAAAACATTTCTTTTTAAAATCCAAAAATATTTTCGTAAAAGTTATCAAATTGTTTTTGTGACATTTTTTTAAAAAATGTGAGTTGAATAAAACTTTCTTTTGATATTAAAAATGATTAGCATATGTTTATTCATTACCATATTAATGAATTTAATTTTTAAAATGAAAATTTAATAGCTAATTATTTATTTCCAAATAATTTTTCTTTAATCGTTTTTACATTTTGTGATTATCAAAAACGTAGATGGTATCAAAATATTATATAGTCTGTTTTCAGTTTGATTTCTTATAACAATCTCCCCCTTTTTGATGATTACAAAATCTAAACTCATTAAATATAAAATTGTTTTTAAACAAGTATTTAGTAAGTTTTATTTCCATTTCTCCCCCTTTTTGTAGAATCAAAAAGGCTTCATCGATGAATATGTGAAAAGTCGACGGGATGAACGCTCCCCCTTGATGTGTACTCCCCCTCGTTCGAGGGCACCAAAGAATCGAGCTATGGTAACTTTTCTACAAAAACAAGTTAGAAGAACAAGACAACCATTTCTAACATGTAGCAAATAAGAAGAAAAAAATATTTAAACATGTTGATAATACTTAACAAGTTTAAGTTATTTGTGTAAACTAACAATCACAAATATATATCAACTAGTGCATAATTAAAACATAATAATTATGTATAACACACAATCATGCATACATCAAATTTAAATAATATGCTAGAAGCATATTAAGACGATCATACATAAGATTAAAACTACAAAGGTCCTAATATTCCTAAATTGCCATAGGAAACCATTGGACTTTCTTGCAAAAGGAGAGGGTTGGACATTTATTTGAAAGCGAGAAAAAGTAAGCATGTAATATGCTTAGTTGGTTGTTGGTGGAGAGTTTGGAGTGGATGTGGTTGTTTGAGGGTAATCTCAGTGGACTTGAGGTGGTGGTTGTGGTCGAGTGAGAAGAAATTTAATCCAATTGATATCTTCACTCAAGGTTAGGAATTGTTTTTGGGTAAAGATGCAACAAGGACAATAGCCAACATGTTGTTAAACTTGATCCAAGTTGATGGTATGAGGTAAGTTTGGAGAGTAAGGAGATGAGGAAGTGTTACATTGTGAGAGGTACATGGCTAGGAGATTTGATAAGTCTTGAAGTTGGTTAATGTCATACATGAGCATTTCTCTACTTGGAGATGGAGGAAGTGGAGGTTGTGTGTGGTTGTCACCTTGAGGTGAGGGAGGAGTTAGAGCATGAAGCACACTAGCAACATGTGGATTGATGAGTAAGTGAGGAAATGGGGTTTGTGTTTGAGAGTGATTGATGCTTGGTGGAATGGAAGCTTGTCCAACATTAGTGTCACAAGAATCACTAAGTGGAAGTGAGTGAGATTGTAGTGAAACATGGTTTGAATTAGTAGTAGGCTCATTGATAGGAGATTATGGTTTAGGTATTGGTGTTGGTAAGTTAACATCAACCTCATTAGAAGAGTTACAATGGTTTAACTTCTTCCTCCATGTGGGTCTTACTAAAATTTTGGCAACCCTTGAAGGTTTGAGTAAAGGTTTGTGAGGGGAAGACATTGGAGAGGACAAGTTTAATGTGGTGAATGTGTTGAGGATGAGGGTTTATTTATACTAGGAAGATGATGTGATTATGGATGGATGGACATTGTTAGAATACAAATCCAAGGGATGTTGGTGAGAATTGGGAAAGTACAGCTGGGTCTAGGAGAAAGAGGGCCAAAAAGCAGAAAGAAACAGTAAAATTCGTGTCTCAGGTGGCCGGTCCCCTTAATTGTATGGCCGGTCCCTTTAATTTTAAGGGGACCGCCCGTTTGATTTAAGGGGGCCGCCGCCTGGAAAGTCCAGAAAGTCCAGGTTTTTGTTTTGTTTCAGGAAATGGTAAAAAGGTGGACTGTTTTGTGGCCATTTTGCAGCAAGTCCTAGTTTTTATAGCAACTAAGACTACAATATTTAGCAAGCAAGAAGATAGGCAAGCAAAGTTGTAATTTTGTTTTAAGCATGATCAAGTCTAAGGGTATTTAGCAAGAAAATCATGTAGACAAGCATGTAAAAAGGTAAAATAAAGTCTTCAATAGAAATCATATTATACAAATAGTTTTTAATACTCTAAATAGTTGTAATGATTTTAAGATTTCTTAGACAAACCCTATGTGTTGTAAACGCATTTAAGAGAGACTTGTGTTTGCATTTATAAGCCTAGTGTGTGCCTATATGTAACAAATATAGAGTAACGATTATTTTGATTCTAAGAAAAGAAAACCTAAGAAATAATCCAAGTGCTCCTTGATTTAATGTTGCTCAAACAAAATTGTCAAAGTATATATTGGATTATATATTTTGGCATCAAATGTGAGATCATTATGCATGATTTGAAAAATATTTTTAGCATATATCAACAATGTATGAAAATAAATTTTTCATGTACTCTTAGTCGTGAGAAGGATTTTGTTAAAATGTATTGGGACTTATATATACATAAGTAGAAAATCTTAGATCAAGGTTGCACAATCATGTATGTAGATTGTTCTTTTGAAGAGTTCCCAATTTTTGATTTTGTGCAAAATATAATCCTAGACTCAGAAAGAGATAAAAAACTTTACCTACTGTCAGATGGCCGGTCCCCTTAATTGTATGGCCGACCCCTTTAATTTTAAGGGGACCGCCCGTTAAGAATTAAGGGGGCCGCCCATCTGACAAATTTTTTTTCTTAATTTTTTGATTTTGGCATCTCAGTTTTGATTTCAGTTCATTGTTCTTATTTACTTTTAAGTTCCTTATCAGTCATTTATGGTAATGAGACTACTTAGTAAGCATTTAATCAATTTGTTCCATCATTCCTAGACCTAGACGTAAGTAATTGAAGGGCTCACGTTTAAGGGGTTTAGTTAGAATATCGGCAATGTTATCTTCCGATGACACCTTTTCTATGGAAATATTTCCTTTTTGAACATTGTCATAAAGGAAATGGTGACGAATCTCAATGTGTTTTGTACGAGAATGTTGTACGGGATTTTTGCTTAAGTCTATAGCCTATTTGTTATCACACATTATAGGAATGTCATCTAACCTAATGCCATAGTCTACGAGAGCTTGTTTCATCCATAGTGCTTGTTGACATGCTTTTTCGACGCTTACATATTCGGCTTCGGTAATGGAAATAGCAAGAGCGGTTTGCTTCTTCGAGAACCAAGATGTTAAACAACATCTCATAAACGTGCTAATACCACTAGTGCTTTTTCGGTCCACATAATCTCCCGCATGATCAGAGTCTGCATATACTATGGTTTCTATGCCGGACCCCTTAGGATACCATAATCCTAAGTGCATAGTGCCTTTAACGTATCGAAAGATACGTTTAACCGCTTCAAGGTGAGAGATTTTAGGATCCTCTTAGAAGCGTGCATAAAGGCAAACACTAAACATGATATCGGGCCTACTTGCCGTCAAGTATAATAAACTTCCTATCATACCTCTATATTTGGTGTTATCTACTGACTCACCTTCTACGTCTTTCGTGAGTTTTGTTTCCGTGGATATAGGAGTTTTCATTGGCTTAGAGTCTTCTAATCTAAATTTCTTAAGCGTCTCCTTTATATATATTGATTGATTAAAGAATATACCATCTTCTAATTGTTTTATTTGTAGTCCTAAGAAAAAATTTAGTTCCCCCATCATACTCATTTCAAACTCGTCATGCATGATTTTGGCAAAATGATCACACATCTCTTGACAAGTTAATCCGAATATAATATCATCGATAATATTTGGACAATGATGAGATTGAGGTCCTTCTTTTTAGTAAAGAGTGTGTTATCTAATATTCCCATGGTATAATCATGTTTAATAAGAAAAGCTTTTAATCTATCGTACCAAGCTTTAGGAGCTTGTTTGAGTCCATAAAGAGCTTTCTTAAGTCTATAGACAAGATTAGGTTTTGCGAAGTCAATGAATCCCGAAGGTTGTGCCACGTAAACCTCCTCATTGATAAAACCGTTAAGGAATGCACTCTTTACATCCATTTGAAATAATTTGAAGTCTAGTGCGCATGCATAAGCTAATAATATTCTTATGGATTCTAATCTAGCTACGGGTGCATAAGTTTCGTCATAATCAATTCCTTCTTATTGATTATAACCTTGAGCAACTAGCCTAGCTTTGTTTCTGGATACGACACCATTTTCGTCAAGCTTATTTCTAAATACCCATTTAGTTCCAATTATGGTCATATTCATATGATTTGGGACTAATTCCCAAACGTCATTTGATACGAATTGGAGTTAATTCTTCTTGCATAGCAATTACCCAACTTTTATCTTTTAGTGCTTCATTTATATTTTTAGGTTCTAGGGTTGAAAGAAACCAAAAGAAATTACTTTTTTCTTGGGCTTGTGATCTAAGAGTTCTTTGATTTAAATTACCTATAACATTTTCTAATAGATGGCTTTTAGATTCTTTTATGTTTATAATTTTATTATTTTCTAAAAATTTATCTTCGAGATTATTTCCTAAAGGTCTTGTTTTACTAACCTCAATAGCTTCTTCTTCGACTAAATCCTCATCCTCCAAAGGTGATGTTTTAGACAGGGGAGGATTTTCGTCGAATGTCACATTTAAGGATTTTTTGACTTTCATTGTATGTTTGTTAAGAATTATATAGGCTTTGCTATTTTGAGAGTATCCTAAGAAAACACCTTTATACGACTTTGGGTCGAACTTGGTGAGGTAATCCTTTGTATTAAGAATGAAGAATTTACTTCCAAATACTTTGAAATAGTTTAGGTTTGGTTTTCTTCCTCTTAATAACTCGTATGGGGTTTTTCCTAAAATATGTCTAATGGAGATTCTATTTATTATGTAGGTTGATGTATCGACCGCATTACACCAAATTTTTTATGAAATAGATTGTTCATTTAACATGGTTCTACTCATTTCTTTTAGAATGCGGTTCTTTCTTTCTACTACCCCATTTGATTGTGGAGTACGTGGAGCGGAGAAATTGTGAGAAATTCCGTTTAACTCACAATAGTTTCCGAATTGTACTTCATTATCAAATTTCCGACCATGATCCGATCTAATTAACACTATGGAACATCCTAATTTATTTTGAATCATTTTACTAAATATTTCAAACTCACTGAATGCTTCGGTTTTATTTTCTAAAAGTCTAGTCCATGTATATCGAGAATAGTCATCTACAATTACTAATGTATAACGATTTCCTCCATAACTCCATACGGCGGATGGGCCAAATAAGTCCATGTGTAATAATTCTAAGCATCTAGTTGTTGATACTATATTTTTGGCTTTGTGACTAGCATGAGCTTGCTTTCCAATTTTGCAAGTGTCACAAAAATATCGGTCAAATTTAAGCTTAGGTAAATTTCTAACTAATTCCTTAGAAGCCAATGATTGAATTAATTGCATATTTGCGTGACCTAATCTCCTATGCCATAAAGTGGAGTTTTCGTCTAAAGTTGCAAGAAATATTTTATCTTCCGGTTTATTTCCTAATTTCATCACATATAGTCCTCTTTTTCTAACTCCTCTACCTATGACCTTTTCGTCTTTGATTATTTCGCTATCATGTTCGGTAAATACTACTTTGCATTTATGATCACATATTTGACCAACACTAAGCAAATTAAATTTTAAATTATCTACGTGCTCAACATTTTCAATAATTAGGGAGTCATGAGAAATCATACATTTGTCTATGATGTTGCCTCGTAAATTGCTTCCGAAAATGACGTTCCCTCCGTTATACGCTTTGTACGTAGAAAACAATTTTCGGTTACCCATCATATGCTTCGAGCATCCACTATCTTTAATCCATTTGTCGGGCTCTAAGTTTATTCCTAAGCATATTTCATTTGATGCTTGAGCTACAAGACAAGTTTCGTCTTTAGCCTTTTCTTCCTCATCTTCGCCACTATCACTCCATGCTCCTCCAATGAAAGCTTTTTTATTATTGCTTCTTGATGACTTTGGACATTCTCTAATGAAATGATTTGGATCTCTACATCTAAAGCATTTTCTTTCACTTTTACCATCTTTGTCACTTCTGCTTCTTTGAAATGACTTTCTTTTGTCTCGTGGTTGTCTTGCAAATCTTCCTCATCTTTTGAAAAATTTCTTGAATTCTTTTACGGCCGTGGCGTATTCTTCGTCTTCACTATCAGAATTCAAGCTATCTTCATCACTTGATTCCTTTTTGGCCTTCAAAGCAAGAGATCTATTTTGTTCTTTTTTGCCTTTGACCATTTTGGAATCTTTCTTAATTATTACTTCAAAAACTTTCAAGTTTCCAATAGTTCAATCAATGTGAAGAGATGTTAAATCTTATGATTCCCTCAAATAACCGTAACCTTTGCTCGCCAATTATGATTAGGTGCCCTAAGAAAATTCTTAACATAATTCTTGCTAAAAAAACCTTCATCAAGTGCATTTAGACTAGTAATAATAATGTATAAATCTAGCAAAGCATTATCAATCGATTCCTCTTCCGGAAACGTAAATTGTCATAATTTTGAAGCAAGAAGATCAATTTTATTAACTTTGACTTAACATATTACCATTGGTGAGTGATTTATAAAATCACAAATTTTCTTTGCGGTTTACACATAAAAAATTCTTCATATTCTTTACGTGGTAAAGCATTATAAATTACCCATTTTAGCTTCATTATTTTGCAAGTTTCTATTTTTAAGAATCATCGTTTTGTTTATCAAATGTACAATTTCATCCTTTTTGTTTCGGGATTATTTTGGAATAGAGGAAAATCACATAATTAAATAACAATGCCAAAGATCTAAATATTTTGATTCACATAAGTTTCAAATCTATTTTTCCAATAGATAAATCCATCACTTTCAAATAGTGGTGGTCTTTGCATGCATTGCCATTCTAAATATTTTTTTGATTCCATAGATCGATTTAAGTTTTAAAATACAGTTTATTTTAAAAATCTTGTTTGACGTGGCTCCTGATACCAATTGTAGAAAACTAAAAGGGGGGTTGAATAGTTTACTGCTTTTTTAAATTAATGTTATGTTTATTATGATACCAATTGTGGAAAACTAGAAGGGGGTTGAATAGTTTACCACTTTTTAAATTAATGTTATGTTTGTTTATAAAAATTTAGATTCGACATTGTGTGATCTCAATATGTGCACAATATAAACAATACAAATATGTAAGTAAATGACAAGTAAATATGCAAGATAAGAGATAATAGATAGAAAGATCAAACCACAACACGAGGATTTATAGTGGTTCGGTAATGAAGCACCTCTTCGCCCTCCTCCACTCCCCGAGCACCAAACTCGAAAGTTTTCTTCACTACGCCAACAAGCTCCCTTTAGGCGGAGAAAACCATACACAACTTAGCTTACACCAATTTCCGACACTAAGCGAAATGTCGAGTTGTAATCCTAGCTAGAACCAATCTATCACAACTAAACACACCACTTTACGACAATGCACAACTTGGCTTTACTACACAACTTCTCTCTACTTCACAACTTCACTTTGCTTCACAACTTCACTTCACCAAGACACTACTATCATCACACCAATCTATCACTACTTGCTGAGATCACCCCGATGAAACTATACTTCCAATGATCACAACAATCTACTTATTGTACACAACTACGATACACACCTTCACAATATTAAGGGGACCGCCTAGGCCAGATGCTCCCTTTTTTATTTTTTCTGGGGGAGGTGTTTTCTGGAACATTTCTAGCCGTTTTTAGGTGTAAAATTTGAATTCAAAATATTTATTTTCAATAAAATATTTCTTTTAAATCCAAAAATGTTTTGTAAAAGTTATAAAAATGTTTGTGACATTTTTATAAAAAAATGTGAGGTTGAATAAAAATTCCTTTGATCATAAAATGCATTAAGCATGTGTTTATTCATACCTTTAAGTGATTAAATTTTCAAAATAAAAATTTACTACTAATTACTTGTTTACAAATAATTTTTCATTAATCTTTTTTACATTTTGTGATTATCGAAACGTAGAGGGATCGAAAAATATTAATAACGTTTTTAGGCATTATTTCTATCAACACATTACTTAAACCTGTGAATTCACCAACTTTATGTTGACATTTTAAAGCATGTTTTTCTCAGGTCAATAAGGTACAAGAACAAGGATACATTGGTGGTCATCTTTTTGAGAGTCATATTGCATTGAGATTTAAGTGCATTACATTTTGGAGTATTTGTTATGTATTAAAATCTTTTACATTTACAAGGATGAACAAGTTAAGCTTTAGGCTTATGTAAAAAACAAGTTTAATAAATCCAATGTATCATTTTCAAACGACACATAAAGAGTTTGTTCTCATATCTTGTGCTATTGATCTACGATGTAACACTCTCAGACTCTTATTCCGCTGCGACCCTATTTGGGGGTGTTACAATCATGGCTGGAGGAAGCACTGTAAAAGAGATGACTACTAACTTTGGGAGACTGGATAAGTTTGAAGGGCATGATTTTTGACGATGACAGAAGAAGATGCACTTCCTTTTGAAAACTTTGAAGGTTGTGTATGTTATGTCTACCTCGATGTCAGAGTTGTTGGAGGACGATACAATAAAAGCAATCAGACGTAGATTAAAGTAGGAGAACGACGACTACATTTGCAGAGGGCACATACTAAACGGTATGTCTGACCCTAGTTTGATATATCAGAACGTGGAATCCGCAAAGGAGTTGTGGGATTCTTGTGAATCCAAGTACATAGAAACAAGAAGAATAACACAAGTGCTAGTGGTTTGAGAAAGGGGTCTAAGGACCAATCCCAAGACCAAGGTCAGAATTTAGTACATATTTTGAACGAATTTATTAAACATTTTTTTCGCTAATTTCTAAAGCATTTTATGTGTAGGTTGATGCAATTGCGTGGTGGATTGATTTTGGTGCCCCAACTCATGTTTGTAAAGATCGTTGCTGGTTTAAGACATATGAACCGGTAGAAGACGGATTTTTCTGTTACATGGGTAATGATTATTTCGCTCCTATTCATGGAAAAGGAAGTGTGGTGTTGGAATTTAGTTCTAGAAAATATGTTACTTTGTTTAATGTGTTGTATGTACCAAAACTTCGTAAGAATTTAATTTTCGGTCATGTATTAAATAAGTGTGGATACAAACAAGTGTATGAATCCGATAAGTATATCTTATTGAAGTCTGGTGTATTTGTAGGATTTAGTTATTATAATAATGGAATGTTTATGTTAAATTTGAATAAACTTCCTGATGATTCTGGTTCTATTTATATGTCTTCTTCTATTGTTAATAATTTCTCATTATGGCATGCTCATTTAGGACATGTACACTATAAAAGAATGCTTGAAATGTCTAAAGATGATTTAATTCCTGCTATTGATGAAAATACAAAAAATGTAGTACTTCTATGTTAACAAAAATCGCTAGACATCCATTTAAAAGTATAACAAGGAAATCTGTCATACTTGAATTAATTTATAGTGATTTATGTGATTTTCATGCAACACCGTCTTTAGGAAATAAAAAGTATGTTATAACTTTTGTAGATGATGCCTCTAGATTTTGTTATGTTTACTTGTTACATGCAAAAGATGAAGCTCTAGATAAATATAGAATTTATAAAACAGAAGTTGAATTGAAAAAAAATAACTTGATTAAAACCTTACACATGGATAGAGATGGTGAATATTATGATCATGTATTTTTCCAATCTGTAGGAATTATTCATGAAACTACAGCTCCGTACACACCATAACAAAATGGTGTGGCTGAAAGGAAAAATAGAGCTCTTAAAGAAATGGTTAATTTCATGTTATCTTACTTGGGTTTAAGTGATAGGTTCTGGATATAAGCCATGTTAACGACTTGCTATTTATTGAATAGGGTTCCTAATAAAAGGAACAAGACTACCTCATATGAACTTTGGTATAAGAAACGACCCTACGCGATATTTTTGTGGGTTTAAGGTTGTATGGCTGTTGTTAGGCTCCCGGACACTAAAAGGAAAACTTTGGGTGAAAAGGGTATTGATTGCATCTTTGTTGGATATGCTGAGATTTCAAGGCATATAGGTTTTATGTTATAAAACCTAATGACTCTGTTTCTATTAACACAATTATAGAATCAAAAGATGTAATATTTGATGAGAATCCTTTCTCTTCAATACCTAGACCAAAGGATATCATACCAAATTTAGATGAATCTCAAAAGGAGATCATTCAAACGATGTACCAAGTGAGACTCCTAAACCTCATAAAGGTAAAAGAGCTAGAAAAGCTAAATCATATGAAATTGATTTTCAGCTATATCTAGTTAAGGGATCAAGAGATCAAATTGGATCACAATACTCTTACTGTTATAGTATTAAGGAGGATCCTAGAACCTATAATGAAGGTATTCAATCTCAAGATGTTGCTTTCTGGAAAGAAGCAATTGATGATGAGATTAGTTCTATTATGGAAAATAATACATGGGTCTTGTTTGATTTACCACCAGGTTGCAAACCTTTAGGTTGCAAATGGATTTTCAAAATGAAGATGAAAGTAGATGGAACGATTGACAAGTTTAAGGCTCGATTGGTAATCCAAGGCTTTAGATAAGAGGAAAGGATCGATTACTTTGATACCTAGGCGCCAGTTGCTCGTATCACTACTATTAGATTGTTGTTAGCTTTAGCAACTATTCACAATATAGTGACCCATCAAATGGATGTCAAAATAGCATTTTTAAATGGTGATTTGGAAGAAGTGTTTATGAAGCAACCGGAAGGATTTGTTATGCCAGGTAATGAGCATAAGGTGTGTAAGCTGGTTAAGTTGTTGTATGTGCTGAAACAAGCACCTAAGTAGTGGCATCAAAAGTTTGATGAGGTTGTGTTGTCTAGTGGTTTTGTCCTAAACCAATCTGACAAATGTGTATATAGCAAATTTAATAGCTCCGATAAAGGTGTTATAATTTGTCTATATGTTGATGACATGTTGATTTTTGGCACTGACCAAAATTAAGTTGATAAAACTAAGAAGTTTTTGTCATCAAAGTTTTCCATGAAGGATATGGGAGAAGTAGACGTTATTCTTGTTATTAAGATTAAACATGAGAATAAGGATTATAATTACACAATCTCACTATATTGAGAAAATACATAAGAAATTCAATCGTGAAGATTGTTCTCCGATGAGTATTCCCACGGATCCGGTAGAAAAGCTTATGCCAAATACTGGTAGACCTGTAGATCAATTTGAATACTTAAGAACCATTGGTTGTTTGATGTATGCTATGACGAGCACTATACCTGATATTGCTTATGTAGTTGGTAGATTGAGCAGATTTACTAATAATCCTAGTAGACATCATTGGCATGTAATAACAAGGGTATTCAAGTACTTAAAGGGTACTATAAATTATGGTTTATCATATGCTAGATATCCTTTGGTGTTAGAAGGTTATTAAGATGTTAACTACTAGCTGGATAAATCAAGTTTAAGATTCATCTTCTACTAGTGGATGGGTGTTCTTGCTTGGGGGAGGTGCCATTTCATGGACTTCTAAGAAGCAAACATGCATAACTAGTTCTACTATGGAATCTAGGTTTGTAGTATTGGCTGCTACAGGTAAAGAAGCAAAATGACTAAGAAACTTGATACATGAGATTCCAATATGGCCTAAACCAATAGCACTAATTTCTATCCATTGTGATAGTGTTACCACATTGGCTAGAGCTTATAGTCAAATATACAATGGCAAGTCTAGACATTTGGGTATTAAACAAAGTATGATTGGGGAGCTAATCATGAATTATGTGATATCTATTGAGTTTGTTCGGTCACAACATAATTTAGCTGACCACTTGATGAAGGGGTTAGCTAGGGACTTAGTGATTAAGTCAATGATAGGGATGGGATTAAAGTCCATCTAGATCTATAATCTATGAGATACCTAATTCCCTTCTAATACAATGTTAAAAGCTGAATTCAATGTGGAAAGCTCATATTTAGAGTTTGGAGCACATGTGTTTATCTTCCCGAGGTATGTGTTCAAACCTGCAAGTGATGGTTGGGTTGAAGAATATCTTCTTAATGGTTTTTTTGAAAAATTATAAATGTAGGTGCAAAACTAAAAGGACCACCTGTGAGCATGAAGTGTTGCCGCTTTAAGAAGTTTGGACTTGGCATCCTATATGTTCATTAATGGATAAGGACACATGGCTTGTAATAGTGTCAAGTACGAACAATAGAGTGTTGTAGAAACTTATGTGTATAGTATCTTTAATTATTCAAATGGGTTGATGGGTTCAATCGTTACGACACCCCGATTCTTGAGGATTTAGAATATGTATTATACTAAGATGAAAATTCAATCGCAAGACATTTTCATTTCTGCATTTTTTTGTTTAGCTATGTTTGTTTTCTATACTTATATATATTGTTATATATATTTTAGTAAACAAGGATTACACTAAAATGGGGGGATTTGTTGGTGATTTTAACTATTTTAGGTAATTGGATTTACTAGAGACCAATAGGATTTCATATTATACTCGGACACGAGTTAAGAAAGTGTAGAGTGCACACTCGTTTGAGCTAATATGTTTCCACCATGACAAAGATGCAGGGGTCAAGGGGCAGCGTCCCTTGCTAGAGTCCCTCTCTTGGTCTCATTCTGACATACAAAAATTCATACAATTCCTCTCTGTTCTTGCTTTGATCTCTTGTGCCTAGAATCAAAGTGTTCTTCTTGAATTATCACGATAAGGATTTCGTGATACCCATACACCAATAGGGTCAAAATACTTTATACGGAAAGTAAACTCAACACGATTCAAGTAAGATATCTAAGATTATCATCACACACCCTATCCCGATTTCTAACATTTAGTATGTAAAATAACTTTCCTGGTTACTAAAATACTCCCTCGTCCCATTTTTATTGTCTACGTTTTCTTTTTGGGATGTCCCAATTTAATTATCCACTACTAAAAAGAGATAGGGAAGTTTAATCAAGTTTAATATATTACCTTTGTTTGAAAATTATTATTATAAACTTTAAACAAGACTTTAATTAATTAGTTAAGGGTAAAACTGTCATTCTGTCAAAAAGTAAGAAAAAGAAAGCAGTAATAATTGCATTTTTCTTAAACTGTGTGTTTTTTATCAGGGGACAATAATTTTGGGACGGAAGGAGTATATTGTTTAGATAAGTTAAATCTGAAAAGTATAGAATATCAATCAGACTAGCTACCTTATAAATGGATAAGTTAACTCTCCAGTTATACGTTTGGTTGAGGTTTCGACTAACTTTATTTCAAGTGACAACGTTGTAATTGTTATAAATACTTTATTATATTGATTATACACATTTATAGTCTTGTAACTTCCAATTTGTACTTAATGTTATTCATGTTGAGGTCCCTAATGTAATATGAGATATATCAATAATAAGTTCCATCTGCTCCTTCTATATATTCTTTTACATTTTCTTGCTTATTGTTCTTCAACTGCTATTAGGCATGTTGTTTTACAACACGTTATCAGCATGCTCGATCTTTAAATTTATATCTCTTTGCAAGTAAGTTTACTTTACATCTCAAGCTTGTCTTTAAAATTCCAAATATATGAAATACATGTCGCGTTTATGTGTATTGCATGGTTATTTGTCGAATTGTTTATACATATATTGTATTGCTTTACGCACTTCAAAGGTATAAAATTATTCTTAATCATATTGTCTCTACTTTGCTTCTCGTACTTTTATTCTACATGTATATTTTTTTGCTACTACAGACGCTTATAGAAAAGAATGAATAAACCAACAATTTGAAAATATGTTAATATTGTTTTGTTGAGACAAATTATTGTTATAAAGGGTTGGTTACTCATGGAAGAAACAATAACATAAAGCTTATTATTTTTTAGGAACATTTTGATAGAGAACTTTATTGATGAAAACTTAAATCGTTTTTGATTCTTTAGTCAGACTATCAAATGATTTTTTTTAATTGTACTTCCCATGGTATGAGCTACCTTTAAATAACATATAAGTAATTGCGTGTTGAATGTTTGAACAATTTTGCTATTTGGATGGTTATAATATTCTCATGTTCTCTCATTCATAACTAAATTTAGGATATAAACTAGCACTACAAGAAGTTGTTTATATGTTTGTTAATTTAAATATGATTTTTTGTTGTTGTGTATATTATGAATTTGTTTGATTTGTTTATGTATGTTATGAATTTGTTTGATTTGTTATCCTATTTTTATTTGCAACTAACTACATTATGATGAAATAGATTGTGTTTGCCAGGTTTCGCTTTTGTTTATTATAGTATATATTATGTTGTTTTTGTGATGTAGTTTTTGTGTACTATACAATCGTGGTATGAAATATTTTTAATATTTATGACATATCAATGTTATGTTTATATTTATGTCTAAAATATTATCGGTTTGATTAAATAAAGTATTCATATCAATATACTCATTGTTAAATTTTAAATGAATATGAGTCAATTGCATAAAAAAAATCTTGTCAATTGACATAAGTTGAAAAATAAATAAATCTTGTCAAATGTTTTGTTTTAACTTTATGTCAAGAATCTTGATGCTAGACTAATGGATTATAAACATAGAATAAACTTGACTAGTGGTTTTTCATGTATTCGATTATTGATTAACGTATAATAGACATATTTTGGTTTGATATATTATAACAAAATAGGATTTTGATTCATATCATATTTTACACTACGTGTAATGGTTGTGGTTAATAAGTTTTGGTGCTTTGATATTGTGCATTAAATATTCATTAAGCATCGATTATACGTCATGGGTATGTTATATGTCATGATTAGAATCATCATTTATATATTCATTTATGTTAAAGTTTTTTTTAATGGTCTATTACTAGATCACTAATTTTATATGAGGGTTATATATCAATGATATGAGTTGTGTCATTATTTAAACTTTTATGAACAATATGATATAATTTTTTTTATATGTAAAGGTTATCCACATGGATGTTGAACAACATACTTATAAATGTGTGCTTAAATCACTAAACATTGATGATGGTTACTTTATCGAGTTTGTTACAATTTCAAAAGCGTTACATATATAGATGTTAAGTACACATACTATATAGTATTAGGGAATAAATTGGCCTAAGCCCGGTTTGTGGGCTTGTGGTCCGCTAGAGTTTCTCTCTTGTAATCTTTATATATTGGTATCGAAACGGGTCTAATCCTCAGACCTAAGTGGCTGCGTAGAGCCGCCTCCCGAAAACCACCCGTCAACCCTAAAACCCTAACCTCTCAATTATCGTTATCAAATACCGACCTATAAACAACCATTTTCTTAACTTGTCACCAGTAAACCTCTTTTTAACCTTATTTTTATCTTCTTCGGTAGTGACGACATCTTTGTTGGTGATGACCTCATCTGTTTTGTTAGTGATGAGGATCTCACAAATGATACGGTGAGGAGAGCAAGGTTTGGTGATGACGTCATTAGATTGGTCAAAAGATAAGTCATTGGCTTCTGGTATTTGGATTGTTGAACACCTATTTTTATTAAAATCGATTCATGTGAATTAAGGGTTTATAAAGGTATTTAGCGATCGAGGGTTATTGGAATTATATATGAAAATTGCATATTCTGATTTTTATTGTAGTCTTAAACAATGGAAGAATATGAATTGGGGGTGGACAAGGATTGTTGTTTGTTAATGATGGTTTGTTTGAAACGTTTGCTTACATAGTTGTTGGCTGCCATGATTGATTGATGTTTGTTTGGGTTGGCTTGTAGTATGCACAAACAAATGGGTGATGATGAGAAAGAGAAGGGATTATCATGGGGATTTATCTATTTTATTTGTTTGCATCGTTTAAAGTATTTAGGCATTGTCTAAAAAAAGTTATAGTTAGTTTATTTTTTGTTTTTTTTTTGTGATTTGTGTTAAGGTCATAAATCCTTACGATTGTTATCTGTGTGGTGATTTGTGCTAAAGTCACAAATTCACACGATTGTTATTTGTGTTGGTGATTTGTGCTAAGGTTACAAATTCACACGATTGTTATTTGTGTTAGTGATTTGTGCTAAGGTCACAAATCCGCACAATCATGATTTGTGTTGGTGATTTGGTGATAAGGTCACAAATCCACACAATTTTATATTGTTGTTCGTGCTTCGGTCACGAGCCAGTTTGTTTTTTTTCTTACGTTAGTGTTTTGTTTTTCTCTTTTTCTAGTTTACGACTCTAGTCTAAGCTTTCGTGATTTTGTCGCTCGGAATGCGGGGGAGTATTAGGGAATAAATTGGCCCAAACCCGGTTTGTGAGCTTGTGGTCTACTAGGGTTTCTCTCTTGTATTCTCTATATATTGTGATGAATAATACAAAATATCCGGCGGGGTTTTATCATTGTCTAACATATAGTCCTACCGTCGGGTATGCAACATATTTAAATTTGTCTTGTATTTATCTGATAATTAACGTACTATAATATGAAATGAACATACACAACTTTGCAAAATGAGCTTATAGCGAAAAATGAGACCTCTTTGGTGGTTTAGTGACATGCGATGATTATTTTCATCATTGATTGACTTAATGAACATAATTTGATTGAGATATATGGACCGACAATAAAGAGTAAATGTGTACATAAAGGATTTCATGTAAAATATAATTGTTATGTGAAAACTATGTATTTTATAGATGTCAAAATTGGTGAACGTAGCTACAATATTAATAATCAAATCCTTAAATACCTTACACATGTGAAAATATTCACTAACATATAATTAACAAAGTAAATACTGCATCTAGAAAACAAAGTTGTTTCTTTGTGATAATTTGACCAAAATCTATTGGTGACCTATACGAATACACATAAATGATATCACCTATTATTGCAAGATTTTAAATTGATGAATAAACTCAGCTATATGGTTACTTAGTAATTCGTTTATGCGAAGATAATGTTACTAATGAAGATATTTTTTATAGTAAACTGTTGATAGAAGAAATAGTATTAAATCGGTCTAATTAATAAACAAAAAACTATGATGTCTTGACTTTAATTATGTCATTAAGTTTGTCATATATGTGAGCATCATTATGTGGTTTTATTTGCTTACGAGACCCTTTATTGAATGGTTAGTGATATATGTATGTTTTAGAAATATGTAACATCACAAGTACAAAAAGATATGTTTCTTGTTTGATAATGGTATAGGCTAATGTGCATATTATACTAAACTATGTTAAAACTATAAAAGTGCTTTATATTGAATAATGTGAAAGCCATAAAAGTGCTTATATAAATTTGATTTGAGAAACAAAAGTATAAATGTGATGATGTATTAGTTTCACCATATTATTCAACTTTAACATAAAGTCAAATGTAATTGAAGCACATGTGGTCATAAACTAGTTGTTTATGTGCCAAGATTTCGCATTTAGTAAAGTGCGGTTGAAGTACAAAAGTGGTCATAAACAATAAGTTTATGTTGCAAGATTATTGTATTATGTGTCATGAGCGGTTGGACCATCCCGAGTCAATGATGATGCGAAATATATAGAAGAACGATACGTTTCTTCAAAGATAACTTTGATTGTTCTCGATGTAAGTTTTTATCTATCCCCACCAATTTATAGTAAGGATCTTCTCCTATAAAGTTTTGGAAAGAATATACAAAGAATGTATGTAGGCCTATACATTCGCCATGTGGATCATTTTGAGTTTTAAAATCGATGCATCATCACAATGATCATTAAATACACGACTTAAAGTTAGCGTGATTAGCGAGCACGGTTTTCGAAATTATATAATTGAGAATGGTGGTGAATACTTCTAAGTTATGGTTGATTATTGGAAAAAGTGTTGAACCTAAATGTAGTCCATGTTCATTGATGCATATTTTCTTTTAAAGAAATAATTTAACAAGTTTTAAATTTATAAAAACTCGTTCACCGATGACTACACGCATTAACGGGCAGAGTACCCGGTCATGTGTAATGTAGGATTGGTAAATCTGAGGTCGTCCCAAGAGCTAAGTTTAGATTAGTTATAATTTGAAATGTCACAGGTTTGAAAATGGTTTTGAATAATTTTAAGAATTAAAACAGGAAGTAAATGCGAAAAAGTAAATTGAGAAGAAGACTATAGGGAGAAAAGCATGTTAACCTAGTTACTCCTTACTACTACTGTATATGACATGTTTCCTAGTGCAAAGTCTAAGTATCATTTTATTTGTGTTCTAATATTGAAAGGTCCGAATTGACGTTCGAGGTCTATCCTATACTTCCATGGATCCCAATTGCTCAAAAGTTTTGATATTAAGGCATCCTGGTTATAGCTATTAAGTACCAACCATCCAAAAGACTTTTCTATAACCTATAAAGATTATTAACTCTCTCTGAAAGAGTTCCTGCACTTTTTTAAGTATTTAGGGTAATTAAGGCGGTGATCTGATTGATTCTTACACCAGGATAGATTCTAACTTATCCTAGTACCTTTGTAATCCTAAGTTTAGCGAATTGCCTAATAAAAGGACTAACCAGATCAAAACTACCTTTCTATATTACCAAAACGCAGGGATCTATGACAAGCTATAAAGATATCTAATAAAACAATAATCAAACAGGAAACATTAAAAATAACATTAGTAATTACATAACTAGGCCAGCACTAGAAGTGCTTAGCCACTCATGGTAACAGAACAGTAAGAAATAATGGAGGGATTCATTGATCAAAAGCTCATAATTCTTACAGGATTTGTTTATGAATGATTAAATGCAAAAGTAAGTAAAGTGATTTCTCCCTTAGACTTCAGATGGATTTCTTCCACCTTTGGAAGCTTGGTTCGCCCCTTGATGCTATGGTAGAAGGCATTTTTTTAATATGTAGAATGAGGGCTCTTTATACTTTTCGAACTTGTTACGGCGTAACCTTTGTGTGTGGTTACGCCGTAATCATGCTAATGTAAGCTTCCTTATTGTAGGCAAAATTTATGTTACGGCATAACTTAACGTCCTTGTTACGCCGTAAGGCTGACTCGGATGACTCATCATTCCATAATGAGATGGGTTACGATGTAAAATTTGCAAGTGATTACGCTGGAACCTTCGTGATGATCATTCTTGCCTTAATTATGTTACGGCGTAACCTTTACGGGATGGTTACGCCGTAAAATGTCTTAAAAATCCATATTTGCGCGTTTTTGTGTCCAAATCCCATGTTTCTTACACAAATGCTCGATTTCTTCCTGAAAACAATAAATAAGTGATTAAGTACCATTTTTAGGGATTTATGAGATAAATACAAGCATTTTGATAGGGAATTTGATACTAAAAAGTATAAATATTTGATGTTATCATTCATACACGAATTGCTTTTGTTGAAACATTTATAAAACGTCTTCAGTTAATTTTAAAGCCAATAATTATGAGAACAAATTTATAAGTTTTATGGGGCATGTGTTTTTAAATGATAGAACATACATTCGTATCATGCCAACAATCTATAAAGAATCCTCCCCATTAGAATGGTTTTGGTCACAAACCATATAATTCCCGTATGAGATATTGTAATTGTGTAATATAGAGTAAGTCCACCACAACGCACAAAATGGGATGTTAAAAGTAATAATTCATTCAAGAGGAGAATGAGCAGTGAGATATTTGGAATGAATTATAATATAAATGTTGGTCCTTACACTAAAGAATATGAATTTAAAGTTTAAGGGACAATTTATATTTTCGATCTAGTAATAGCCAGACATATTTAGTGACCTGAATAAAGTGACTAAATCATATATATACGCTGCTAATGCTCCAATTATAATGTATGTCCCAATAATAAAACCAATAATTGGTAGTGAGTCTATAACAAGCATACAACATGATAGACCAATCATTTCCAAATAAAAAGTCCTCGGATTAATAAATTCAATGAAGCAAGAATATCAAGATGGTCAAATCAAGGTAATAATGACCCCATAATAGACTCCTAAAGAGACACTAGACACGAAATTTCTTAGAAACCCGGGTTGGTGAAAAACTATGAGATCTTAATAAATATACATGATATAATATAATGTCTAGTAAAGTGTGGAATCAAAAAGTAATGAATCGACGTTGATAGTACTATTATATATGATAATAGGCATGGTAATGATTATTTAAATAAATAAGATAGCTCTATAATCAAGGTGATGATCATGAAAGCATACATGTACGAAGTGCACATGTATAAATAAGTTACCAAAAGATATAAAGACGCAAAGAACTAATGAAATATTGAATTATCTTTTGACGAGACATGGTTACTAGGACATGAAGTCTTTATATAAGAATAAGTAAAACTTATTGATATGCATCGGTCTGTATGAGAAAGCGAAATTAAATTATGCATAAGTTACAAGTGATGGCGCACATATATTTCTTCAATGACTTAGAAATGATCATGCAGATACATGTTCACATGTGGTGGATCTAATAACGTATTTTAATATTGTATAAGCCTGGCAATGTGACAAATAATTGATATGCATCTAAAATATATATGAGTAGAGCTTATGTGATGTTGAGATTTCATTACAACATATAAAATGCATGGAGCATGCTAGTGATTTTTAATGCTTAAAGCATATGAGAAAAATTACCGGGAACACTATGAAATTAAATTGAATAAGTCCTTTTATAGGTTAAAACAATATGGATGCATGTGGTACAATCGCCTTAGCAAGTATTTGTTGAAAGAAGGCTACAAAAATGATTCTATTTGCGCATGCATTTTTTAGATCTGAGTACGTAATAAAAACCATATATGTTGATTACTTAAATATAATCGAAACTCCTGGGGAGCTTCCAAAAGCGATGGAATAATTAAAGAAAGAGTTCGAGAAGAAGTGTCTTGGAAAAACAAAGTGTTGCCTTAGATTGCAAATTGAACATCTTGATGATGGAGCTCTAGTCCACCAAGAAGCATACATAGAAAAGGTTTAGTAAAGGTTTAATATGGATAAATCATATTCACTAAGCACTCCAATAGCGGTGAGATCTCTTGATGTAGAAAAAATAGCCTTTTTGACCTTCGAAAGATAATGAAGACATTCTTGGTCTTGAAGTACCTTATTTAAGTGACATATGATCATTAATGTTTCTCATTAGTCATACATGACTGGATATATCATTTTCTTTTAACCTATTAGCAAGATATAGCTCATGTCCCACGAGGAGGCATTGGACTGAGATCAAGCAAATATTTTGATATCTTCAAAACTGATCCAAAACATATTTAGTTGGATATGCAGATGCAGGATATAGGCCTGACCCTTATAATGGTCGGTCTCAAACTGGTTATGTATTCTAACATAGCGGTACTGCAATCTCATGACGTTCCATAAAGTAAACAGTCGCAACCATTTAATATAATCATGCATAAATTTTAGCAATCCATGAAGCAAGCCGAGAACGTGTTTGGTTAAGAAATGCTATAGATGAATCTTGTGATATTTATGCTGTAAATGTAGGATCGACAACTTTACATAAGGAAAACAACATGTATTGCTAAACTAAGGGAATGATTTATTAAAGTTGACAGATCCAAGCACATTTCAACAAAGTTCTTATTTACTAATGACTTGCAAAAGAATGGTAATAAATTGTTCAAGAGATTCGTTCTTGCGACAATCTAGCAGATTAATTTACAAAGGTGATGACATCAAATAACGTGACATTTATAGCATCATTTATCCCAAATAAATTACCCATTTTTATACAATTATTGCAAGAATTGTTACTCAATTGCTTAAAGTTGTTAATTGCAGTAATTACGGAGTGTTTTGTGAAGACAAGCTAAAAGGCGCACATTTTGGAGTTTAAAATGAAGATATTTGAATATACTTATTTATGTCTCAATGTGATGTATTCAACAAAGAAGATACGGCGTATCAGCGCCTGGACTTCACAAGAAAACGCGTATGATTAATTCCCCATACGGCGTATCTTGCTAAATACATACGCCGTATCCAGATAGTCAAACAATCAAAGATCATGCATTAAATGTAATTGAGGAAAGATATAATTGATTGATTGTGAATGTAGCGCGCACTCCAAGGAATTTACCCCTATACGCCGTTTTGACCTCACTCAATATGGCGTATCCACTAATTTTTAGAGACTATAAATAGAAGACTCAAAAATGAGATTTCAGTGTGCAAAATCATATTCTCTATACCATAAACATAAAAGTCGATTTTTTGAAGTAAAAAAGAGCAGCCAAGGTCAAACATCGATTACGATTCCATAGAAGACACCGTGTAATTCCTATACTTTTGTAATCATTTAATTTTAGGTATTGTTCGGTAAAACGTTTAGTTTACCTTGGTTAATTGATCACACTTGTATAATTATAATGGTTATGGGCTAATACCCTCGGGTATTAGCCTTTTTAATGAAGGTTTAATGTTTGGTTTGTTTAATCTCGATTGCTTAATTTATCGTTGATTGTTTAATTATGTTTATCACCTCATACTTGTCTATGTGCCTGAATATGCGACCTATCATTCAACTGGGTCTAGTGATACTGACCAAGTAAACTAGATATTGGGATAGCTCTCCATATCGTGTTTTATATATCTGGACCAATAGGATCACAAATAATGTTCTATCTTTGCCTTATTAGTGAGGTTAGTTGGCCTGGCAGGTTACCATTGGATCAACAAGTACATTCTTAATCATTGGTAAAGACTTGAATAGTGAACTACTAGTATCTAAAATACCGTCAAGCAATAAGTGGGTAAAGTCCCGATAGGCTAGGGTTTAACAAAGATCACCATTGCTTTAATCCCTAAGATAGATTATAATTAAACTAAAGGATGCTTTATACGGATGCGTTAATTGTGACAAGATTCAACATGTCTAGGTCTTAAGATGATGTCCCGCCTAAGTTTTAAGAATGATATACCGCCTTAAGATAAGCAGTCATTTCACTAAACAAACAAACCAACTTTTAATCGGATTTAATATGGCTAATATAGTTTTCTATCATTTGGCTTTTACCACTCTTTTATCTTATGACTATCTTCTTACATGCTTATTGTATATTGAATTGATTTTAGTCACCATAAAACCTGTGCCAGTCTTAGGCTGAAACCCCCCTCTTATCATTAGAACTATGTTCAGCATAGGTTTAACAAGTAATTAGAATTAACTAGTCTAATTAGATTAACTAAAATACTGATAGAATATAAGATTAATGACCTCGCTCTTAGTGTTTGACACCCTACTTACCAAGAAACTCCATCTTGATCGGGTACACTGCTTGTTAAAGTGTTGTTTTAGGATAAGTCAGCTAAATATAAATTTAAAACTTGGTAATCAATAAATTCAACCTACACGACAGCACATCAAGTTTTTAGCGCCATTGTCGAGGAGTGAAAAAGTCTTAATCTTTATTCTTATTAGTATTTCTAACCCCTAGTTTGCCTAGCTTAGAATAATCTAATTGTTTAAATTCTGTATGTATCTTAATTTTGTGTTTAATTGTGTGTTAAATTTCTGCAGCATTTAATTGTTTTTAAAGTACTCTGCTTTGTAGTTTGGTTCCTTGTCTGTAATTTCTAGCTTAATGTATGTTGTAGTGTAGGGTTGTTTTTATATGATTCAAGTTTTAAATTTATATTTTGCCGACTCAACCAAAAACAATACTTTAACGGGCAGTGTACCCGATCGGTAGTAGTTTCATGGTAAGTAGGGTGTCGATCACTGAGAGCGAGGTTAAATCTATCAATTTAATTAATATCTTGGTTATCTAATCTATGTTAATTCTATTCTAATCCTATGTTAAACCTATGTCAGTCTAATTCCTAATTCTGATGAAAAAGGGGGGTTTTCAGCCTGAGAGACTGCCACGGTTTAGTTGGTGACTACAATCAATTCAAGAAACTGTTACCTACATAAGCTAATTAACAAAAGATAAAAGAGCGGTCGAACCTTATATAAGAAAACTGTATTAACCATTATTAATCCGATTAGAACGTTGGTTTGTTTATTTAGTGCAATGATTTCTTCTCTCGAGGTGGCATATCATTCTTAAGACTTAGGCGTTACATCATCCTAAGACCTAGACACGTTAATTCTGTCACAATTAAAGCATCCGCATAAAGCATCCTTATTTGCTGATTATAATCTATCTTAGGGATTAAAGCAATGGTGATCTTGTTAAACCCTAGCTCATAGAGACTTTACCCACTTACCGCTTAATGGCAATCTATACACTAGTAGTCCACTTGTCCAACTATCCAATGGAATTAGAACGTTATTTGTTGAATTATCTAGGTCACCTACTAGTCAACACGATCAATAAACCATTGGCAATATCCAATTAACTAGTTAAGCCCGAAGCGTATCCTAGACACAGACTTAGAAGGACAATATTTGTGTAACTATTATTCTAGGTGTATAAATTACTATATGGAGAGCTATCCCGGACTCTAGATCCGCTTGGTCCACTTAGCTAGATCCAGTTGAATGATAGGTCGCATACAAAAGCGCGTAAACAAGTATAAATTGATAAACATAAACAAGCATACAACGATAAATCAAGAAATCGATATAAACAAATACCAAACATTCAGATCTTCATAATAATAGCTAATACCCGAAGGTATTAGCCTTCAAACATCATAATAAATACAAGAGTAATAATTTAGCCAAGGTAAACTAACCGAGTTAACGAATGATACCAAAAATTGAACGATTACTAAAGTATATGGAATTACACGATGTCTCCTATGGAATTGAATACGTTGCTCGACCTTTTCTGTTCTTTTTCTCCTATGGATTTAGCACACTTAAAACTCGTTTTTGAGTTTTCTATTTATAATGTCTGGAAGTCGGTTCAATACGGCGTATCCAATGGGTTAGATACGGTGTATTGGGGATTTCTTGGAGTAGGGAACACGTTTGATATCTTCCAAAATATTATATTGATTCCACATCTTGAATACGATGTATTGAGTCCTCTGGATACGGCGTATTGATCTTTAATATTATGTGGTCTTTGGTGAGTGCAGGCACAGATACGCCGTATCTTCTTGATGGATACGGCGTATTGGTTTTCAGAAAAGTAATCTTTAAAATATCTTCATTTAAGCTCTAGAATGCGCGCCTTTTGCTATGTTTCACCAATTACTCCATAA
>BQNB010035560.1:0-50769 GCA_026074375.1 Tanacetum coccineum
GACGTTGTTCCCTCTTTCCTCGATTCAGTATATTCTAAAAACACATCACTTAATAAACATTTATTACTTCATGATGGTTAGTATCATATAATCATATTCGTATATAAATTTTGCATTACCTGGTTAAATAAGCCAGCAGCATCATGATTCCTCTTAATAGAGGGTTGCAAATTTGGATTATAAGTACCAGGATGCGAGAGGAAAGCGGGTTGCCAATAAGGAGTGGCCGACTGCGCCGGCATGTGGCTTTGCCAATTTGATGGACCTGGTTGAGCCGACATCTGTGCTTACAAATTTGAAGAACCATGTTGCGACGGCCGTGGTGTTTGCCAATGCGTTGGCGTACCGATATTGAAAAAGGAGATGCTGTTTGGATGTGTCTGAAATGGTGAAGGAACACCCTGTCGACACCCATAAAATGCACAAAAATCAAGTACTTATTTTTCCTTAAATTAAATGCATAAAAATTGTTTACTTATTTTAAATAATATAAATGCACAAAATTTATACCTGCTTGCTTGGGAATTGACTTAAATCGCTTATCCCATAATGTTGGCTCACAATTATCGGTTCTTTATTTGCTGGTCGCACCTGCTCAACATTCATATCCTCCATAAATTTATGCATTTTTTCAAACATTTCTAGCTGTTTAGCTTCGTTTCTTTTTATTTCTTCAATTTCTTTTTTTTGTTTGTCAAGGTCTCTTTTTTGTTCCTCTAATTGTCGATACAATTCAGAGGGAACTTCATACATATTTTGACGGTTGACATGACGAGGTACTCGTTCAGCTACACCAATACGGCCGTCAAAGTATGCCCTACTAGAAATCCACCAGTCCGATCGAGCCTCGGTCTCGTCTGGTGTCAATCTTTCAGCTGGCAGATTTCCCTTAAAATGAAATAAAGGAAATTAATTATGAATTATATAACATAATCAACTTAATAAACTATAAAATTAGATGAAACTCACATGAAAAAAACCATCAACCATGCTTCCCAAAAACTTTCCCTTTCTTTTCCAAGCAGCAACTCTAGGATACCGATTGTAACGATAATAATATCTAGTCGCCGTTACTCGGAAAGACTCCAAAATCCAAGTCTAAAGAAAAAAAACATTGCTTTAATTATTATACATTATACATGTTACTTAAATGCCGAATTAAATATTAATAAAATAAATTATGACATACCTTAAATGCCCAAGTATATCCAAAGATCGAATAGGAGTTGATTTCAATTTCACTTGTCGGTTGAGTGGCATATAATTTAGGCCAACGTTTAACGTTTGCATTCTTCAGTTGGGAGTACAACGTCGGCCACACGTACGAACCCCAAGGATAGTTGTCCCAACCTACCCTATCATTGGCTAACCTTAACAACCATGTAGGGATCCTACGTTTACCCTCCACACCTAATAAAACAAGTTGCAAGATACCTAGACAACAGAGGCTAACAGCATCGTCGTCATCTAATCTATCAAACAACTCGCTATCAATGATTTTATATACCACAGTGCCCGTAATAGGTTCCCCATCTAAATTTGACGGAAACACACGTCTCCTAAAAGGAATACGCGACTCTACGTCCCCATACTCAGCCAAATTCTCGACCCCAAACTTTAAACCAGTAACCAAGCAAAATTCCTCTCTCCCAAATTGTATTGTCAAATTATCAGTTACATAGTAATACAAAGGGACGTTTTCATCTCCTTCACCTTCTACCTCAAGTTGCTGACCTAACATAAAATGTATTAAAATGCAATTCTCCATAAAATCATTTTGATTTAATACCCAACCAAAACAAGATTGCCGAAATAGTTCTTCCCGTCTAGTCCCAGTAATTCTTTCTTTAACTATTTTAAGCAGCTTTAACTTACTTCTACAAGTAATAAGAACACGGGGTA
Source organism: Tanacetum coccineum (assembly GCA_026074375.1). Classification (NCBI taxonomy): domain Eukaryota; kingdom Viridiplantae; phylum Streptophyta; class Magnoliopsida; order Asterales; family Asteraceae; genus Tanacetum; species Tanacetum coccineum. Next base: position 1,903 of record BQNB010035560.1, read on the forward strand.
CCTAAATTAACAAATACATAAATAATTACAACGCATACAAACATCAAAAAATATAATACTGGGTACAAAAAAATAAAAATATTTTACCTCGTAACCAGTCAAATCCATCTTATAATAAAGAAGTAAAACACGAAGTCACCAACAACACCACCTCAAAATCACCACAAACTGCAACAATCCACAACACAAGCTTCAAACTAAATCAAATATTATCAAAACTACTTCAAATGAAAACTGCTTAGTTTTTGAAACAAAGATATGCACATTGTATCTATGGTATATCATCTCATTTATATGCATAATCAGATTCTTATTTTAGAAAATAACAAAACATTACTGAACTTGGCAGTGATAAATCATTTCATACTGTAGATATACTGTGCTTCTTAAAAATACAAATAGTAAAAAAAACAAAAATCACTATCCTATAGGCGCGATTTACTATTCATCGCCGGACCCACCCACGTGAAACTGACAAGAAAAGGACGAAAGGTGTTTTTTTTGGAAATAGCTATTGCACAGGCGCGATTTACATTTTTAAAAAATTAGGGCTCCGATATTTTTGAGGTTACTCTATTTGGCCGACACGTGTCCATTTTCTAAATCGCTACCATGAGGGCGCGATTTAGAAGTTTATTTTCGAAAAAAAATACTACAGGTTTACTGCAGGAGAGCTCGAATCCCAACGGGCTATTTATGTAATTTTCGCTAAATACATACCTTTTTCTTAAATCGAATAAATATATGATCACAAGCTATTAATTTAGGCTTATGTTATATGTACCCCCCCTGAAACACCATTTGTACCCCCCCTGGTTTTTTTGCGTTTTTTTTGTATTTTATTTTTTTTGTATTTTTATAATTTTGTATATGTTATAAAACTGTGACACGGAAAAAACGGAACGAAAAATATAAAGTTTAACAGGTCAAAAGTATGAAACTGTCAAAATTTACGGAACAGAAACTGATAAAAAACTGCGTTGCACTGTAATAAGATTAAGAGTCACAAATTTTACCTTGAACACTTGACCAGCACATAGCCAAAAAGACCGATAAGACAAGCCATTTTGTCTGTCCACTTCTTTCAGTTTTAGTTTATAACGTTGATGCAGTGTGTTTTTAAAATTATCATGGGCAAAATAATTCTCTATTTTTTTTAAAGTAATGTCCACTTGGTCGAATAATATAAATCTCACAAATTCACCCACTAGACCCCTTATAGCGGCAACTAAACACCCCTTCGCCATATTAAGAATGTACAACGTAATTATTTCCCGTTTCATTTTGCGACAAAACACATTGATACGCTACTCTTGAAAAAACCTTCATAAACAACAATGTCATTCGTAGTTTAATACCAGGTCCCATAAATGATCTGTATTTTACCCTTAGCTTAGTGCACACGTTTCTATGCGATATCAACTTGTTCTTGCTGATTGTTGCATTATTCTTAATTTTTAAACATATTTTTGATATTTTGCAATTTGTTTTGAAGGACTAAGAGGCATGGATGTGTTTTGAATGCATGAACATTGCAGTGTAGAATCGAGCTTCTTTTTAATGTTGCTTCACAAAATGACTGTATGGCTTGGTCTTCTAAGCAATCAACTCCTTCACCAGGCGGTGATATTCCTTCACGAATTCCCAGAGATACGATACACATGGCAACAACAAATGACAACAGTAGCAAAAGTGGGATATAGAGCACTCGCACCAGATTACAGAGGATATGGTCTATTAGACACCCCTATTAAGCGCGATCAAATCTTCTTTGTTGATTTGGTTAAAGATATTGGATCCATCCTAGATCATCTCAACATTTCTAAGGCTATATTTATTCATTTTGGTAGGTACTTACTGATTTTGGGTGTTAAGGAAGATGATGTGATTTGATATATGGTTTTGACAAGAAGTGTATGGACGGGTCACATTGATTGAATGAGATTAAGGGAGGTGTATGCACAGATTCATCTCCATATGCAGAATGCAACGAACCCAACTATTTTCATAGGTGCTCAGTTTTATGCCATTAAGGGGTGTTTGAGGTTGTTCAGTTTTATGCCATTAAGAAGCTATTGATGTGTCAGCGTATGTTAAACATGTTTTTTATTATGAGAATAATGATAAACTAAAAAACATCAAAACACTCTCTCATGTAACCTGTTTTATAACAGCTTGATATCTAATTCTTAGTATCATTACATAATTACATTTAACTTCACAAAAAGGAAAAGGATACTTGCCTTTGTTACAACATAATCTATTGATGGTTCAAATTCACAGGCGTCTTTTTTGGTGATATCATTAGGAATCTAATCTAAAGAATAACCAACAAACAACTTGATAGGCCACTTTGTGATTCAGAATAGCTTTTGAAGCCCAATTATAGAAAGAATATCATGAAATAAGTTCATACCAAGCATGCCTCTAGACCTTCTCCTTCCTTTTCCTGTTCCACCACATCCCCTACCCCTTGTGAATAGTGATCCCTCTACATAAACAATATTGTTAAAATTGATATATCAAATACTACCAAATATAGATGTGTGGAGTAAGGGATGACTAATTTTGAGAGCTTAATTGCTTATCGTATCTTAAAAAGGCTATTAAGCTCTTTGAAATTGTTTGTGCAAACTTATCTACAAGGCCTTGCTACTGTGAGTTTGCTAGACTCAGTAAACACTCTCATCCAATGGTTTTTGAGTGCACAATCTTGTTCTTGAAAATTTTGTAGAGCACGTATCATGTTTCTTCTTTTAACTTTCCAATATTTCTTTTGTAGCCTCCATTTGATTAGGAGTGATAATTTTGACTCATTTACTTATGAGTGGGTTGATTTAGGTTATAATTTATCTCAAATAGGTCAAACAGATGAAATTGAAAAATGGCTTCAAAGGAAATAGGTTAAAAGTCGCCCAAACTGTATTTTATATTGCATAAAACCTTTTGAATAGTTGTATTTAGAAAAGTAGATTTTTATCGTAGTAGTATAATTACGTTAGTCATATTTGACACATTATCTTTTTAGAAAGTCAAAAGTTTGGGCAAAAACTCTAACCAACCATATCAATATTCCTAACCCAAATTGACCTACACATATGATTTTCTGTTTGTATCCAGGTGGAAGTTATTATGGATGCCAAAGACTAAGTTTCTTTGAAACAAAAATGATCCTAAGCAGCCAGAAAGTATCTTTAAAAACCGGTTCACCACTAGAGTCACATGCTGCAGCTATTCACACACCATATGCGCTTTGCAAACTGAAAGAACAACTAATCTTCATCTCAAAACTCTAAGAACCTCTGGTGCTAACCAAGGAGGATCAATTACATACAATGACCAACCAAACTCAAAGTTCCTAAGAGCATGTGAAGGTCCTAACTTTACTGGATGGATCTTTGCAGCCTATAAAGGATGATAGCCAAGATGTATAAATACACACGACTATGTAGAAACAATGACTATGAATACTATGTGTTAATGCGGAATCTTAACACAGGTACTAAGAAGAACAATGAACAACTGAATAACAACTTTATTAAAGTGTTCTTGAGGATTACAGATTGCTAACTATGATATTGTATGTTCTGTATGATCTTATGTCGAGCTGTTATCTAACTATGCCTAGGGTTCCTTTTATATCATAAGGATAACCCTAAAAGGCTTACATATCTTTTTATATAATATCTCATAAATATCTTTTAAATATCTTCTCAACGGTACTAACTATCTTTCTACTAACGGTACTAACTAACTAACAGTACTTAATACTTTGTACTGTCGGTACTAAGTATAACTGTCAGTACTAACTATTTGTACTGTCGGTACTAAGTTAAGAAAACATTAATCCTAACAATCCTCCCTTAAACATGAATGTTAAACTATTTTAACTTCATGTTTCTTCAATCCTTTAAGAACTTGATGGTTCTTTAAGCTTCTTTTAACGCACAGAGGATGTATCCAAACATTCTTGATCATTTCTTAATCTTGTACATTCTATCCTTCTTTAGCAGCAACCTTGTCTTTTCAGCAGTTTAGCAACATCTTTTCAGCTACTCAGCAACATCTTTGTACCTACAATCCAACTAAGTTGGCTTTGTAGTTTTTGGCAAACTACCAGCCATTAACGGATTTGATGTTCCTTTACCAGTAGCCGTTTGCTCTGGGATAGATAACTCTTCATCTAAGAATATGGTGAGTTAATTACCATACAGTTTTTGGTAAACTGTCAACCATCAACGGATTTGATTTGTCTTTACCAAATACCGTTTGTGTTTGGACTAGCCAATGCTTCATTGTCATAACATGGTGCATTGATAAACCATATAGTTTTTAGCAAACTATCAGCTATCAACAGATTTGAGTAGTCTTTACCAAGAACTGTTTGATCTTGGACTAGCCAACTCTTCACCACAGAAGCAAGGTGAGTTGAGAACCCTACAATTTTTGGTAAATTGTAAACCATAAACGGATTTGAGAAGTCTTTACCTCAAGCCGTTTGCTTGTGGACTAGCCAATTCTTATGCCTGTTAAGCATGGTGAATTGATAACCATTTGTTGTGTGGTGGTTAGCCAACACTCAATCCCTTCTTACTTCCATCAGTCTTCTTCTTTAGATTCTAAATCAGCAAGTACCTTCTTGATAAATCGTATCAATTCCAATGCCATAGTACTTTCTTCTTCAGACTCCAATTTTAGCTTTAGCATTTGCACCACTATTTCCTTTTTCAAAGGATACTTCTTCTCTATTAGCATGTGAATGACTAATCCTTCATCAGTCATCAAAGTGTGTACCCCTGAGGAACTATGCAGCTTCCAACTGATTACTTTCCATTCATGTTGTGAGTTCCAAAACTCATCTTGTTCATCTGGATTGAACATCACTATCAAATCTCCCCAAAGAACTTTATCAAAACCTTCAGGAATCCTATCTTGATATATGTCCATCACAAGTTTATATACAGCATCTAAGTCTTCTCTGTCAAACACTGAAAGCACTCCTATCAATGTGCTGAAGTATCTCTTTTGACCATTACTTCTTGTTACCACATTCATATTAATTTCTTCTGATCTTTTAGATTCATCAAACTGTGGTTTGGTGCCAAGATTCTCAGTCTTCCAGTCAATGATTGGAAACTTCTTGTCAAGAATTTCATAGTCTACTTCCTTGTCCTCATCTGGAGCTATTGTCAAGCACAATCTCAGCTCATCATTCTCTTTCTCAATGTCAGATGGGTCATCTTGAGAAGTATCTTGTTTGAATCTTCTTTTTCTTGACTTCATCTTTTTCCTTGTACCGTGCTTTCTCTTTTTCTTTAGAAGCAGCTTTGGCTTTACTCATGTTTAGGAGAAGTGTAGCAATTGTTTCATAATTACCAAATGTCATAGAAGTGGGTGTTTGAGTGGATGTTTGAGAGGCTTTAGAAGCAATTTCTTCCTTAGGTTGATCTTCAGTACCATCTATTTGCTCATCAGTACTAACTTTCTCTTCAGCACCTTCTCTTTGCTCTTCAGTACCTTCAAAGATCTCTTCAGTACCTTCAACTTGTTCATCAGTACTAACTTTGGATCCGTCAGTACTAACTATTGGTCTGTCAGTACTAACTTCATCTTCAGTACTAAGTCTATCTTCATCAAACTCATTGTCTTCATCCACCTTTTCTCTAGTCCTCCCTTCACTTTGAGCATTTTCTGTTTCCATGTGATCAATTTTATCTTCAGGCATTTCATCAAACAGAGGATCTTTTTGAACTGTTGATTCTCCTTTTGCTTTCTTCCTCCCTTGTTTGGATACAGACTCTTTGTGCACCCTATGTTTCTTTGAGTAGCTGTTCCTTGGGAATCTTTGATGCAATGAGACACTCTTCAGATATGCTCTATGATGTTTGATGACAGGATTAGCTTGCTTCTTGAGCTTTGTGATCTTAGCCTTCAAGAGTTTGATTTCCTTGGCTTGATCTGAAACCTGTTGACATAAAGAGATACACAGATCATAGACATTTTGGAGAGTCATTTCATCCTCATTCCCTGAAAGGGATGTATCATTGGATGAATGATCTCCAAGATTCTCACCAGTAGGTTCTGGGATTGAATCAGGAACAATAGGAGTGGGTGAAGGTGTTGGTGAAGGTCTAGGGGAAGGGTCTGGTTGTTGCTCAAATGGTACCTCACTTGGTTGAGCAGAAGATGAGTCAGGCAGTGACTCATTTGGGATTTCACCAGTGGGAGAAGGAGAGGGTGATGGTTGTTCAACAGATAGTCTTTCTGAGGAAGCACCCTCATCCTGAGTTGGTTGGACCAACATAGTATCAAACAAAGGTGTAACTTTGCCTGAGAAATGTTTGCCCTTCTTAATCATAAAAGAAAAAACTTTACTAGTTAAACTATTTACAGGAAAGTGATCTAAAGGTACAGATATATTAGCTAATTGTCTATCTAAAAATATAGAAATAAAACGAGGATACATTACAAACTTCTTCTTTGCCTCTAGATGTCTAAGCATACCATCAAAGATTAATTTGGAAAAATTATACTTTTGATTAGTTGTTAAACAAATTACAGCTGTGGCAATATTTGTAGGAATTTGATCCCAAGAGGTACTTTTGGAACTTAAACAATGATTAATTGTGTGAAATAAAAACCTCCATTGGGGTGAAAACAAAGCTTTATTAAATGTTAACACAGTTAAATCCCCTTCATATCCCATAAGCTGAATAGCATTAAAGATAGCTTGATTTGGTAATGTGTCTATCCCATCAGCATCATCAAAAATAAGATCAGTTCGGATTGACTATATAGAACAATGAAAACTATGAATACTATGTGTTAATGCGGAATCTTAACACAGGTACTAAGAAGAACAATGAACAACTGAATAACAACTTTATTAATGTGTTCTTGAGGATTACAGATTGCTAACTATGATATTATATTGATCTCTATGATCTTGTCTAGAACTATATGTACTAACTATGCCTAGGGTTCCTTTTATATATCAAGGATAACCCTAAAAGGCTTACAGGTCTTTTTCTAAAATATCTCATAAATATATTTTAAATATCTTCTCAACGGTACTAACTAACTTTCTACTAACGGTACTAACTATCTAACAGTACTTAATACTTTGTATTGTCGGTACTAAGTATAACTGTCAGTACTAACTATTTGTACTGTCGGTACTAAGTTAAGAAAACATTAATCCTAACAGTGTTTGGTATGGTGGGGCTTGGTAAATGGATCCTTGATTGTATGGACGGTTTTGGTTAAAATTTCCTCCACGGTTTTGGTTAAAATTAGAATTGGTTCCTTGGTAACGGTTCTGGTTTCCTTGGTTGTTTTGGACCATTTCGGTTGATTGAAAACCCTGTGTCCTCATTTGACTTGCCAAATTGCAGGTTGGTTTTTTTTGAGAAAATTACCAACGGGCTGCGTTTTATTGAAATTGTTAGATGTTTCATGAAAAAACGGTAAAATCGTTCCACACCATCGAGTTAAAACGGACATGGTTAAAATTATGATTGTCCGATCCACCTCACATAGTGACACATACTTCCTCAACCGCTTTGACTGGTGCGGGAGTAGTAACAACTAAAGCTTTCTTTCATTCAACATTTGGTTACATCTTGATAGTCCCATCTTATCCTCGAGAGAACGGCTATTTGTGCATATTCGAAAAGAATTATTAGACAGGGAAGAATTAGAAAGAGGAGCATCCGTTACTCACTCTTGAATCATTAGCACGACTTCTAGAGTAACAAACATTTGACTTGCATTTCAATAAAGCGAAACCTTCTTGAGGCATCTTGTCTAAGAAATTGCCACCCGCGGCAGAAATCAAAGAAGGCATTCTGATCGTTTGAATTCAAAGAATTGTAAAAAGTATCGAGTTTGGTGGAGTTCCGAGAAGCCATTGGTAGGACAATTGACGAAGGAGTCCTTTAATAACGTTCCCATTGCCTCGTTGAAAGTTTCGTTTGGTTTCATGAAAAAATTGGTGATTTTTTTTCGAAGGTATGTTGTTTTTGATGGTGGGAAAATTGGTTTATGAATTTTTGAAACCAAGGTCGTTCCCATGTGAGAATTGAACTAGGATGTTCCTTGTCTAACCAATCTCGAGGCCTTCACCGTCTAGAGAAAAAGGAAAAAGCAAAAGCTTTATCGAAGTGTTCGGAACTTCAGGATGTCTAAACGTTGAAGTGACCTTGTTAAAAAATCGAAGGTGATTGTGGGGATCTTGTCTACCCGTAAACTTATTACTTTGCACAAGATTGATTAACGGTTGACTTAAGCTCAAAATTATTAGCATTGATTGGTGGAACAACTATAGCATCTTCATACCCCTTCGATGGAGCTTGTAACATTTGGCCATCGTAATCGATTGTCGGCCATTGGAACAACGTTTTGTTCGACAATTGGTTCTTCTAAATCAAAATTTTCAACAACAACCGGAAGAGTTTGTTGTTGTCGACGTCTTCGAGATTGCGAACGAGTGCGCATAAAAAGAAAAACTAAAAATCAAAAAGCAAAACTTTACACTAATATATATATATATATATATATATATATATATATATATATATATATATATATTAGCAATGAATTTTAACGGTTACACGAAAGAGACTTAAACCAAATTATCAACACTTCCACGGTATCTCATCTGAAAATTGCTTTTCAAGGTGAGCCGTACTTCGTAGAGACACAAATGGCAAGTGTTAAATCTTTAGTTCGATTTGGGAACCAACAAGTTCACCGGAAATTATTATGATAACACCTCCGTTGAGAATGTTATATTTTGGTATTTTTACCAATTGGTGATTTTTATTTCTTAATTAAAAAGGAAGATTTTTTTATATTTTTGATTTTTTTTTCTTTTACTTATACTAAAAAGAAAAGGAAAATATTTTTTTACTTTTTATATTTTATGATTTTTTTTTGATTTTTGAATTATAAAACAAGAATGAAACTTTCGAGAGTGAAAGGATCTTCAAACCAAATCAACAAACACAAAACGTAGGAATCTTGACACTAGTCCCCGGCAGCGGCGCCAAAAACTGATTGTGTATGTTTTATACACGTAAAATATTTATACTAATATAACCTTAAGAGTAATTAAGAAAATTTCCAAGTTACCCTTGATAAAATTCGCTCTCAAAAATATATATAATATAATATATAATACGTATATTAAACCGGGTAAGTATGATCACCACCGTTCGTTATCCTCAATGACAGTGAAATCAAAACTCGTTTAAGTCGATTCTGAATTGAATGAAGCAACGATATTTTGGATAAGCTATTACTACTAAATAAGAAGCAACAAATAAAACGTGACTATTAAACAAGTAAACTAATTTTAATCCCTAAAAATTTAAACTAAATTTCTAAACCTAAATTAGAATAAAAGAAAATTTTAGGAAAAAGAAAAACATTTTTTTTAGCTTTTTAGATTAAAAGATATTGATTTTTTCTAAAAATTTAAAGTTGTAGGGGGGGGGGGGGGGGGGTTACTATCTAAAAAAACAATAAAACTCTTAAAAAAAGTCTAAAATTTCTAAAAAAATAACACTAATTAATGTAAATGTGCAGAAATTTCTAAAATAAAAGCCCTAATTTTTTTATAATCTTTTTATAAAACTTAAAAATTAAACTAATTAAAACCTAACCCTAATATTAAATTAAAAAAAATATAAAGCTAAATTAAAAACTAACTTAGGGACAACTGAGTAAAAGACTTAAGGACTAACGGGACTAAACATTTAACGGCTCCCACACCAAGTATTAACTAAGAAACAATTAAAACGGAAAAAATTACAAGATGGTCCCTGAGGACCAACCCCGACTACAACTAAAGACCTAATTATAAGCTCAAATTTTTAAAAGTGCGTTATCATTAAAAAAAACTTGAAAGGAGAAAAGTTGTAAAAGGAAGCCTAGTAGGTCGAAAAATTAAAAAAGCTATTTGGACATGAAAAATATATCAAATAAGCTCAATAAGAGCTTATATCTAAACTGAACCTCAATAAAACTGACCTCAGATAAGGAGGCAAAACTCTGGGTTTTAGACATAAGCTATAAAAGACTCAAAATTAGCTCAAATGTAAAAGGGAAAGAAGTTCAAAAAGCTTAATAATATACTTAATCTATACAGGAAAAGAAATAAGTTTTATACTACTTTTAAGTTACATAAAGATTTGATCCATTAACTAAGCAAAACTCAAGAATTAAGCTAAAATGCCACAAAATCGAATTAAGCTAAAAAACTTTGAAAAGCCAAATCTAAACTACGAGCATTCTCCTGAAAACTAATTAAGCTACTTATAAACTAACTATTTAAGCCATAAAAACTACTGTATTAAGCTAGAATTCAGATTTTAGAAACTTAAATATTAATCCTACTGTTTTTTGTTTTTAAGTGTTTTTGTGATTTTGACAGCTAAATTAAGCTATGAAAATAAGCTAGAAAGTAAGATTAAAGACTTATTATATATTAAGCTATAACTAGACCTTAACCTACTTGAATCTAAAATCCTAAATCCTATTCTTACTTAACTAAAAATTAAGCCAAAGGTAGCAGTACTACTTAAGACAACAGTACTTGAACATTTAGTTTATAACTGGTGCACTTTGGTGAATGTGGGCCAACTAACGCAAATAAAGCTAGCTAAAAAGCAATAATTCTAAATCTATTACCTAATCTATATTAAGCTACTTCTAAACTATAAACTACCTTAAGTTGAAGAGCTAAGTCCTAAGATTACTTGGCTTAAACTAAAGACAAAAGTGACAGCAGTACTAACTTGTAGTTAGTACTGGTGCACTATGCACAAATGCAACTCAAAAGTGCAGGCTTCCTAAGGGAGGCCTACACTAAGGCACACTCAAATAGAGTGTACAAACAAAGTTCAAGCAAGATCTAAGCCTTGGAGGGCTTAGATCAACAATTGCACAAGTGAAATTCAAAGAATAATTTCCCTTGGTGCTGGCACCAACTTACTAAGCCATGACTATTTTCAATTTAGCAATCGAAACTCTAAAATCTTTTGAAACTTAATTTCTTAGAAAACAGAATTAACTCAAAGTGTTTTCAAAGCACAGATTAATGACTTATTGTAGTCAAACTAGCTTAATCCAAACACACCCTTTAAGACTATGACAGCTTTTGATTTAAGATACTAAATTGAAATCTAGAAACCAAAATGCTTAATTACCAGCGTAAGTAACAGATTAATACTACTTTAATAAGCATGAAATGACACTAAATAAGCAATAAACCTAAGACTAAGCTATTTTTACTATATTTTGGGTTTTTTATAGTTTTTAAAGACAATAATATGAAAACCTATGATTTAACTAAGAAAATTAAAAACAAATAAACCAACTAAGATGATTTAGCTAAGATAAAACTCAAATAAGCACTAATAAGCAAAGAGAATAAGCAAATAAGCAGATCTAAGTTTAGAAAGCTATAAAATTAATATTTAAAGCAAGACATTAAAAGAAAACTTACAATTCACCTCTAGCTAAACAAGAGGCACCAATTAAGGCAGCTACAAGCTCCCTAGCTTATTAATAAGCTAGGTAAAAAGTCCTTGGTATCTCTTTCCAAGTTAAGACCCCTTCCAAAAGCTCTATATCCAATAAGACCATGATAGATTAAATACTGATTTTAAAGGTTAAGTAAGATTAATGCCGAATTCAAAGAGCTCTATTTAGCTTATAGACTGAAAGAGCTTTAAATATCTTATTAGCTTATAATAGGCGGCTTAGCTTATTAAGAGAGCTTATGAAAAAGAAACTTGGAGAAATTTAGAAAAACTGAATTTCATTAATAAAACTTGCTTACAGTACTTTTAAAGGAAAATTACAAGATTAAAACATCATTAAGCTAAGAATTAAAATTTAAGCTACACTAAATTAAAAACTACTACTTAAAAACTAGATATCGTGTGTGTGAGAGGTGAGGTCCTATTTATAGGCTGCCTTGGATCCTTCTAGCCTCTTGCCTTGCTCTCCAACCTTTTTAATCCTGGCCAATCATTTCTTCAATCATTTGAGCATCAATTGTGGCCGTTTGATCAAATTGTGGACACCTGAGGATTGCCAGCATGTCATTCTTTGATGTGACATTTGTGCTAGTTTTGTGAGTGACTTTAGCACAAAAACCCACAATTCCATGTGCATTCTCCATTGTTAACTGTGGCCTTTGATTGGGAAGAGGTTAAGTAATCCCTTGATAAAGACAGATTGACCCTTGCCTTGCACTTTATGAGCTCTTTTAATTGTCCAATTTGTCCCTTAATTTTAAAAACCCCTTTGTTTTGACAGCGTGGTAACTTTGGGACGATGGGTGAATAGTACTCCATTTTGGCGCCCAAAGTTTTATAACTGAAAGGGTAATTTCAGTTGGAAGTTTGGGCATATTACACAAATAGTCTTGTCTTCTGTTTCCGGTTCCCTTTTCTAGTAGAGTAAATTGCAAAAATCATCCCTGTGGTTTGTAGTTTGTGGCACTAATCATCCCTAGCCGATACTATTGGCACTAATCATCCCTGCGTGGCAAATATCTGGCAAAAATCATCCTTATTGAGGATGATTTTTGCAAAAAGTTTTACAAAAAAAGTTTTGCAAAAATCATCCCTTTAGGGAATTAAGATTGATGATTTTGAGGACACGTTCACCACTCCGGGATGATAGTTTCCAATAGTATCGGCTAGGGATGATTAGTGCCACAAACTAAAAACCACAGGGATGATTTTTGCAATTTACTCTTCTAGTTATAAGTAACTTACGAAAATTGCAAGATTAGCCCTTGTGGTTTATATAAAAAGGGAAATGGGCTAAGGTTTTGGGCTTTAGGATCCGGGCAAGGCCCATTTGGGTTTTTAAAGGCCCATTACGAGGAGAGGGGATATTTTTGGACTGTTGTGACATTTTATTGCCAGCATGATTGACTTTCTTTGACTGGATTTGACTAGGCTTGACTTTTTCGGGCTTCGGCTTTTGTATCTTCTGATTCTCGTGTCCGTGCTTGCCCGTTTTGACATGTTTTCTGTGATTTTGATTTATATCCGTACCTGCACACACAAAACACAAATACAAGTATATTTTTGCCATTTTTGGTCTGTTTTGGGTTTAATTGGGTTATTTTAGGCATAAATGGATATGTGTATTCTACACTTATCAATCATACAAAGGTTTTTCATGGGACACATACACTATTGAGTTGCATTAGTTGGTTATGCTATATGCTTTCGTGATCTGTATACATGTCTATATTATACTACATATATACTATGCTGGTTTTAAATAATATACTTAATATAGAGCTTTATTTATCTTTCTGCAGTTCTGTCTTTTTGCAATCATCCCGCTGTCATCTACCCTCTGTGTACATGACTCCGAACCAAGGGAGAGTCTTTTGGGTAGCCGGATTGAGGAGATATCTAATGGAGTTTCTCCACGAGTCATTGTAACGGATATGAATTGGACTTCCTATGCAGCCAATAGTCCCCACCATCCCTGACTAGTGTGCCCGGACCTAAGCACCCACCAATCTCTTGAATTACGTGCCCGGGGATCCTAGGAGCACCTACCATCACATTTGAGAATACCCATATATACCTGAGCCTGAGTACCCTGAGTACTTAGTACCTTCGGAGGATGAGGCACCCATGGAGGACCAGCCTCTACCCGCTGATGCCTCACCCACAGCCCTATCACCAGGCTATGTGCTCGATTCTGATATAGAGGATGACTCCGAGGAGGAGCATGCTGACTACCCTACTGATGGAGGGGATGGAGATGATGAGCCCTCCGATGATGACAGTAATGATGATACTGATGATGATGAGGAGGAGCCTTTCGAGGACTAGGAGGATGACAATGAATAGGAGAGCACCTACTCCTCGCCGACTCTTCCTACTATACCGTTGTTGACACCTGTTCCCTTACTGGGATACGAGGCATTTGAGACGATGAGTCAGCACACTAAAACTCTAGATCTCTCAGATTAGGTCCTTTTGCCCAGACACGTCTCCGTAGGGCACGGAAGACTGTCAGACTTGAGCCACCTATGTCAGCATCCATTAAGGCGCGCATTGCCGAGCATGCTACCGCACCTGCACCACCACTACCTGTTGCATCTTCACCATTACCCCTACCATCACCACTCACTACTAGCCCTACTAATGCAAGGGCACCATTAGGCTATAGGGCAGCTGGGATTCAGATGAGAGCTGCAGCTGCATCACCACCCTTATTACTTCCATCTACTTCCCACAGGACTGATGTTCCTGAGGCTGAGATGCGCCTCAAAAGAGAGCTTGTTTTACTACTCCTGGCTCCCGATTCTGAGATTTAGTGGATAGTTCAGCAGCTGGTCGCGAGACACCCAGGGCCAACTCCCAAAGGCCGACCATGGGATGAGATTGTTGAGGCCAGATGAAGATAGCACCGCCACCTTGGAAGGGGTCGACCAGAGAGGTGACGGAAGCTTGAACTACTGTTAGGGCAAGACAGAGTATGTTTTCAGTGCGATTCGAGAGGCATATGATGAACCGAGCCTTACTTGAAGCCCAAAGTCAACCACACTATTCAATATAAGTCCATCCGACCGCCACACTACTTTGGCTTTGGATAACGAACTATAATGCTCGTTATACATAGACTGGTTCTATGGAGAGTGTGTACCATAATTCCACATGTAGGACACTAGAGGCACCGGTTGCCACGTTGATTCTCAGACTACATCTACTTTCAGACTTAAGTTGACTACAGCACTTGGACCGTATTGAGAACACTAGAGGCTAGAGAGACCCCCAGAGCCCTGTATAGCCCTATTAAGTTTTATGGTTCTCCCGGCTAATAGGCTGTAGGACTTTTGTTTTATCTTTTTAGCTATCATTGTATGGCGTGTTAAGTATTATGGGTGATCCCCAGCTAACACTGCCTTAGGTCCATATTTTTCACTTTTGTATCTCATTGTACCGAACAGAAAGACGTTGTAATCAGCACACGTATGATTATCGATGTTGTTGAGTATGGATGTTGATTTATTTATGTCATTGTTGATTTCACTTTCAGTTGTATATTTCACTGTGAATTGTGATCTTGTTTTATTTATTATGCATATGTCATGTTGCGTTTATGATTGTGTGAAATCTGATGTGTATTATATTCCTTGTGATTTTTGAAGAAAATGCCACCAAAAAGGAGAACCACGAGGGCAACACCCGCCACTACGACCGCTCCTACCACAACTGTCATTGATGCTCAGCTCTAAGCTTTAATCGATCAAGGCGTTGCTGCTGCTCTAGCAGAACGCGATGCAAGCAGGAGCAGAGATGGCGATAACAGCCATGGTTCAGGAACCGGTGGAAGGAGGCAAGTGCCTACTCAACGAGAATGCACTTACACTGATTTCTTGAAGTGCCAGCCTATAAATTTCAAAGGCACTGAAGGAGTCGTTGGCCTGACCCAATGGGTGGAAAAGATGGAATCTGTTTTCCTTATCAGTAACTGTGCTATTACAAGTCAAGTTAAGTATGCATCTTGTACTCTTCAAGGAAGTGCCTTGACGTGGTGGAACTCCCACGTAAGGGCTGTCGGACAGGATGTTGCATATGCAATGCCATGGACGGCTTTGAAAAGGATGATAACAGATAAATACTGCCCTAGGGGCGAGATCAAAAAGCTGGAATCTGAGTATTGGAACTTAAGGGTAAGAGGTACAGATTTGTTGACTTACAATCAACGATTCCAAGAGTTGGCACTCATGTGTGATAGAATGTTCCCTGAGGAATCAGCTAAAGTGGAAAGGTATGTCGGTGGTCTTCCCGACATGATTCATGGCAGTGTTAAGGCATCAAAGCCTCAGTCAATGCAAGAGGCAATTGAATTTGCTACTAAAATGATGGACAAAAAGATGCTCACTGCAGCTGAACGTCAAGCAGAGAATAAGAGGAAATTTGAAGATACTTCAAGGAACAACCAAAACCAACAACAACCATTCAAAAGAAATAATGTGGCACGGGCTTACACTGCTGGGCCTGGAGATAAGAAGCCTTATGGAGGAACCAAACCTCTATGTACCAAGTGCAATTATCACCACGATGGGCCATGTACTCAAAAGTGCACTAACTGCAAAAAGATTGGCCACTCGGCCCGTGACTGTAAAGGTCGACCTACTGCTAACAACAACAATAACAACAACAACAACAATAACCAGAGAACCCAAGGGACAAATCCATGAGGTATCACTTGCTTTGAGTGTGGAGTTCAAGGTCACTTCAGGAGTGACTGCCCAAAGCTGAAGAATGGAAATCAAGGGAATCGGGCTGGAAATGGTAATGCTGTAGCAAGAGCTTATGTTGTGGGCTCTGCTGGAACTAACCCGAACTCTAATGTTGTCACGGGTACGTTCCTCCTAAATAACCGTTATGCTTCAATACTATTTGATACTGGTGCCGATAGAAGTTTCATATCTACTGCATTTAGTTCTTTGATTGATATCATCCCAACTACATTAGACCATGGTTATGATGTTGAGTTAGCTGACGGTAGAATAATTTGGGTTAATACACTTATACGGGGTTGCACTCTAAACTTTCTAAATCATCCATTCAACATCGACTTGATGCCCGTGGAGATGGGTAGTTTTGACGTCATTATCGGTATGGACTGTTAGCTAAATATCATGCCGTAATCGTTTGTGATGAGAAACTCGTTCGTGTTCCCTTTGGAAACAAGATTTTAACTTTTCATGGTGACGAAAGCAACAACGGTCACGAGCCAAAAAATAGAACATAATCTCGTGTACCAAAACACAAAAGTATTCTGGAAGATGTCCTATCTTTCTAGCACAGTTTACTATGACAGCAGGCGGAAGACAAGTCGAAGGAGAAGCAACTTGAAGAAGTGCCAATAGTTCAAGACTTTCCTGAGGTATTTCCCGAGGACTTACCGGGTATTCCACCAACCCACCAAGTGGAATTTTAGATTGATCTAATTCCTGGTGCTGCGCCAGTAGCACGGGCACCTTATCGACTGGCTCCATCCAAGATGAAGGAATTGTCGGACCAATTAAAAGAACTTTCCGACAAAGGCTTTATAAGACCCAGTTCCTCACCTTGGGGAGCTCTAGTCTTGTTTGTCAAGAAGAAGGACGGATCATTCCGGATGTGCATCGATACCGGGAATTAAATAAGCCTGACGTAAAGAACCATTATCCCTTCCCAGGATTGATGAATTTTCGATCAACTACAAGGTTCTAGCATCTACTCAAAGATCGACCTGAGGTCGGGTTTATCATCAGACTAAGATTCGGAAGAAGATATCCAAAGCCCGCATTCAGAACTCGATATGACAATATAGTATTCAAGTATGCCGTTTGGTTTAACTAATGCACCTGCTGTATTTATGGATCTCATGAATCAGGTGTGCAAACCATACCTAGATAAATTCGTAATTGTATTTATTGACGATATTCTGATTTACTCGAAGAACAAGCAAGAGCATGCAGAACACCTCAAGTTAATCTTGGAGTTGCTTAAGAAGGAACAGTTGTATGCCAAATTCTCTAAGTGCGAATTCTGGATCCCTAAAGTACAGTTCCTTGTCCACGGATCGACAGTCAGGTATACATGTGGATCTGCAAAGATTGAAACTGTCAAAGATTGGGGAATCTCCTAAGTCTGCAACGAGAGTCGTCAATTTTTGGGCTTGGCAGTCTATTACCGAAGATTCATTGAAGGATCTCAAAGATCCCAAGCCAATGACCAAACTGCTCAAAAGAAGAATCAATTTGAATGGAGTGACAAGGCGAGGGGGGCACAAGATCAGCTTTCAATTGATAAAGCTAAAGTTGTGAGTCATCCGGATCTAGCGTTACCGAAGGACGCTGAAGACTTTATCGCTTATTGTGACGCTTCAATCAAAGGGTTGGGCGCGGTACTAATGCAAGGAGAAAAAGTGATTGCTTATGCATCACGACAACTAAAGATTCATGAGAAAAACTACACAACTCATGATCTGGAGTTAGGCGGCAGTTTGTGTTACGCTCAAATACATCTGGAGGGCATTATCTGTTACGGGACAAAAGTACGTTTTCTGACCACAAAAGTTTACAACACATCCTCGATCAGAAGGAGTTAAACATGAGACAGCGCCGTTGGTTGGAACTGCTTAGTGATTATGATTGTGAAATCCGCTATCACCCAGGAAAAGCAAATGTAGTGGCCGATGCATTGAGCAGGAAGGAACGAGTAAAGCCATTACGGGTTCGGGCCTTAGTTATGACTATCGGTTTGGACCTTCCCAAGCGGATTTTGGAGGCTCAGATTGAGGCAAGACAACCAGAAAACCTCAAGTCTGAAGATGTAGGAGGTATGTTGATTGAGAATTCGAAGGACCCAGAAAAGCCCAGGAAGGAGAAATTGGAACCACGTGCGGACGGAACCTTGTGTCTAAACAACAGAAGTTGGTTGCCGTGCTATGGTGACCTAAGGGCTCTGATTATGCATGAGTCCCACAAATCGAAGTATTCTGTTCACCCGGGTTCCGATAAGATGTATCCCCCCAGGACAGAAGCACCGTTACATTTTTTTAATTAAAATATATATAAAAAAAAATTTTACGGTGGCCTAACATGAAAGCTGACATTGCCACCTATGTCAGTAGTGTTTGGTCGTCTTAGAGTCAAAGCCGAACACCAAAACCATCAGGACTTACTGGAACAACCGACAATTCCTCAATGGAAGTTGGACAATATCACCATGGATTTTGTCACCAAAGTCCTAAGGATGCAAAGAGGAAACGATACCATATGGGTAATTGTAGACCGACTCACTAAGTCTGCACACTTTCTACCAATGAGGGAAACTGACCCTATGGACAAACTAGCAAAACTGTACTTGAAGGAAGTAGTCACGAGACATGGGATACCAGTCTCGATCATCTGCGATCGTGACCCCCGTTACGTCCAAGTTTCTGAGGTCATTCAGAAAGCTATGGGCACCGCTGGATATGAGTACGGCATACCACCGGAGACTGATGGACAAAGTGAAAGAACCATAAAACTCTGAAGATATTTACAGCGCTTGTGTTTATAGACTTTGGGATTGTTTGGGCAGGACCACTTACCACTAGATCGAATTCCGTACAACAATAGCAACCACACTAGTATTAAAGCTGCCCCATTCGAGCACTATTATGGTCGAAAGTGTCGTTCACCTGTGTTTGCTGAAGGTCCGGAGATGCTCGCTCACCGGTCCAAACTTGTTTCATGATACAACCGGAAGATTGTCCAAAATAAAGCAAGAATGCAAGCTGCTCGTGATCGCCAAAAGAGTTACGCCGATGTGAGGCGTAAGCCTCTAGAGTTTCAAGTTGGTGATCGAGTTATGTTAAAGGTATCACCTTGGAAAGGGGTCGTACATTTTGGAAAACGGGGAAAGTTAAACCCGAGGTATATCGGACCTTTCAAGGTGCTAGCCAAAGTGGGAACCGTTGCTTATAGACTCGAACTACCACAACAGTTAAGCAGGGTTCATAGCACATTTCATGTATCCAATCTAAAGAAGTGTTTATCTGACGAGCCATTGGCAGTTCCGTTAGATGAAATACACATTGATGATAAACTCCACTTTGTTGAAGAACCAGTGGAAATCTTGGAGCGTGAGATCAAAAAGCTAAGGCGAAGTCGTATTCCCATCATCAAAGTTCGATGGAACTCCAAGAGAGGTCCAGAGTTCACGTGGGAACGCGAAGATCAGTTCCGAGAAAAGTATCCGCACCTCTTCACAAAAACCGCACCCTCGAAGAATGTTGCATCTTGAGCCTTGGGACAAGGCTCTCCTAACGGGTGGAGACTGTAACATTTCTCATTTTCAGGTTATTTTCAACTTTAATAAATTCCATTATTTATTTTTAGAGTTTTACGCGTTCGCTTTTAATTATTATCTTATAGTTAAATCGCGTAAACTAAAAATCAACGTTCAATGTAAATGGACATCAAACAAATTAAAGTTTACATCAAGCAAGTGTTATATGATTATTAGGAGTATAATTTATAACTTTTCATAATTTATTTTTGTTGGTTACGTAAAACGCTTACGTTTCGCAATAAATTACATTCGGTCGTACCCGGAAGCACCTTTACCTATCTACACTTAAACAAATACCCACGATTATACCCAATACCCAAAATTTACTTATTTTACTTTCCTATATCATCTAAAAACCGGACATAAGCTTGTATACAAGAAAGGAATGCAAAGCATCCATTAAATCCTTTTCTTTACATGTGATTTCTTACATAAAGATGTACTTTGGACCCATGGTTCTAGTAATTGTCTCATCACTTGTACCCTCCTCCTAGGGAGGAGGAGAGCTCTTACAACATTGTCCTTAAAACCATGTATACTTCCATGGTTTCACTTAGGTAGTTTATGGTTTTCTCTATGCTATATAAAGAAAGCCCTAGATTCACATTATACTCTTACTCTTTCATACAAGAAAAATCAAACCAAAAACTCACTCCTTTGAGCTCTAAACCCACGGCACAAATATAATTATTAGGGTTTCATTTTAATTTTGCAACCAAGGCAATCCAAGCATTCAAGTGTTCATTCTAAGGTTACCTAAGACTACTCAAGGTGTTGGGAAGCTTGGATTCGGGTTTAACAAGGAATTATCAAGAAAACATATTTAGGGTTTTCTTGATTAGGGTTTTGATTTTTAAGGCTTGATTGGGGTTTACAACTTGTGTTCATCATCCCACTCATCTTCTATAAGGTCTATTTAAAGTATTCAATGTTCATTTATTAATTTTCTATTGTATACATACTTGTTGCATTAGTTAATCACCACCTAGTTTCATTTTTAAAGTTATATAAAGTATATGATGATTTCATATGGACAAAGGACATGGACATTTAGAGGACTAAATACATGTGAAATATACGGTACAACACTTGGTAAAATAGTAGTGCAAGGTTCTTAAATAAAATAATTACAAACTAGCTTATTTAATTGAAAACCCTAATTTTTATTTAATACCTACTGTTGGGATTCGAAATATAAATCTTATGTTTTATATTTTATAAAAATAGTGCTAATTACAAGGATCGTGAGCATGTAAGGAACTCGAAAAACGGAATTATAACGAACTCAATTACCACATTACAAGTTATATATTAATAAACATTATAAAAATAAGTATATAAGCTGTGATGAGATACAGTAAAAGTACTGTTCATCAGGGGTATAAATTAGTATAAATATAATACTTTTGATAAAATTCCTTAATACTACCACGGACATAAAGAACTCGAAAACCACGGAAATTAATAACAGAAACAAGTTACGTAGTTTACAAGATATATATATTTAATTCTATAAAAATATTTTTATATAACTGTTATGAATAGTAAATGCTACTGTTCATCAGTGGTTTAAAATTTGATAAATATAATATTTTGATAAATTTTTCTAATACTAATCCAAAGACAATAAGGATCCTCGAGTAACGAGCTATAACGAACGAGATTAAAGATTTAATCAAGTTACAAATAATTAGTTTTTAAAAAAATAGTTTTTAATAAACAGTTGATGAACAGTAAAAGTTACTGTTCATCAGTGGGTTAAATCTTATAAAATAATGATATTTTGATAAATCATTTTAATACGGAGAGTGACATAAGAAACGTATAAAACGGAGTCGAAACGATAAAGATATGAAGTTTTAAAACTCGCGCGCATTACTTTTATTTTTATACAATCTTTTATAAAACAATTAATTTAATAATAAAGGCATTAACATTCTTAAATCAAACATTTAACAAACGATGCATTAAAAACGAAAATTAATTATTCTTACGGAACTAGTACACACGCTTTTAATTAACACAAAAGCCAAAATTAAGATTAATATATTGTTTAACTTTAATTAATTAATAAAAAACTAATAGGTGGTGGTGTAGCTATGCAACAAGTGGTTTTTTATTTATAAGAATACATTTTACTCACTACGACCTAAAAATTAATAAGTTGCATTCAAACAGCCGAGGCGATTCATTTACAGATTATTAAATAACAATCATTCACTTACGGTGAGTTCATAGCCCCGCTTTTATACAACTACATGTTTTACACTTTGGGGTAAGAAACAAGCATTGTTATATACCTTGGACGCAAGTACTCATTTAAACAAATTACGATTTGGCCTAAGTAGCTAAACCCACATTGCCCACCCTCATGAACTGTCAAATTGCTAGTTAGCGAGCGCGAATGTTATGCAATAGGATCTATTTGGGCTGACACCCCGTTCGGGGTGAGTACGCCATCATTTTTCGGAGGTACCGAAACAACGAACGTATACCATGTCGAACAATTTGGATGTTGCGGGTTGAACATCTACATGGGCACATTTTAGTGCATCAATTGCATACATATATGTCGAGCTTCGTGTCATGAACTTAGTGCACTCGTAACTTAACTTTATGAGATCTTGTATGAGTTACAAGTCTTACATTGGAAATCTTTTGGTCCTACTTTATACATATACTAAACCTGTGAATTCACCAACTTTATGTTGACGTTTAAAGCATGTTTTTCTCAGGTCAATAAGGTACGAGAAACAAGGATACATTGGTGGTCATCATTTTGGAGTCATTACTATAAAGATTTGGATGCATTACATTTTGGAATATATTGTTATGTCTAAATCTTACTATCATGGATGAACTATTTAAGCTTCGGCTATTGTAACAAACAAGTCTATTTAATCCAATGTATCAATTTTAAACGACTCATATAGAGGTCGTTCTCTTATCTCGTGCTGTTGATCTATGAAGTAACATTCCTCAACCCATATTCCGCTGCGACCCATTTTGGGGGTGTTACAAACACCCCCATACAAGAACTGAAGAGAGAAAAAAGAAATAGAGAAAACAACAATTTCAAAATGAGAAGCCAATGCAAGGATGTGTGAAGATAGAATACAACAGAAAACATGATTCAAGTTTTTTTTATATAAAGTAATTGGAAACAGAAGTTTAGTTGTACTATTTCAAAAAAGGGTTAAGAGGTGTTTTTAGCGCGTCAAGCTGTCCTAATGATAGGCCAGTTAAGAAATCCCGTCATGTCCTGTTAAATATACATTTTTAATAATTCTTATGGGGTGTTTTCAATTGGGTATTTCAGAAACTACTTTCGGCTAAATTACTAAGCAATTAGCATAAGCCATCTCTTTTACTAAATTTGACAACAAAAAACAATCTTTACATAATACAAATCATACAACTGGTATTAGTACCTGTTGTCATTAGAAATCAGACCGACTGACGATGAATATAAATGCAACACATCGAGCCGCCAAACATTTATATACTACAAAGAAAAGTATACAACAAAATATTACTAATGTAATAGATGTGTTACACTAATCAACTGATTAAACAAAAAACGTTTTAGTAAATATTTCCATCGTAATACGGCCAAACAAACTTACATGATTCAAGCTTATTTTCCATAAGCTTAAAATATATGCATTTTTAGAGCAATGGCTTTACATAAGCTTATATCAGACCACGAAAATGAATATAATGCAACACTTCGAGCCGCCAAACCATGTATTTACTGAAAGAAAACGTATACAACAAAATATTACTAATGTAACAGATGTGTTACACTAATCAACTAATTAAACAAAAACGTTTTAGTAAATATTTCCATCATAATACGGCCAAACAAACTTACGTGATTCAAGCTTATTTTCCATAAGCTTAAAATATATGCATTTTTAGAGCAATGGCTTTGCATAAGCTTATATAATCCATAAGTCTCAAAATAACCCGGAAATTTGGAGCTTATGAGAATATAAACCAAAATCACGTTAGTTCATAAGCCCACAAATAAGCTCAAATAAAAACCCCCTTAGCAGTAAATCAATATTATAAAAATAAATAAATAGTTACTTGACAAATCAGACCGCCTATAATATACTTCCAATATTAAATAAGATATGTTAGCCTTGCGTTGTACCCAGAAAGCGCACCACAATGTGGCGCATGATTCCAATAGACCTTTATTGTTAGACGTTGTTCCGTGGGAGTCGATAGTCGGTGCACTCGGCCTTTCATTGGTACCTGCTCCAGCAGCTGCATCAACTCTAACAAAAGCATCATCATCTGTTTTCATTATGTACTTTGCAGGGAAGATTTTCGTCTGCGAAATTATGAAAGAAAGGGTCGTATGAATTAGTTTAAGTTGAAGCATCGAGTATAAAGCTCTACAGATCCTATGAAACCATCCTTGATATCTAAAGGATGCGCTATAAAATAAAATTATTGTCCCAGGGATTTTGCTCCCACCACACAGATTTGATACAAACTTACATACCCCCATAATGCAAATTGCAATCGTTTTCAGAGTTAGTAGGCTGTAATAATCAACAAAAGGCATCAACTGAACATCTTGATAGGCCTGAGCTTCTTTCCACAACTCAAAATTAACTTGTTTGTTCTTGTGCTGGAATAACAGAAATCAATCACAAAAAGCTTAAGCCTTGATTCTATACACAATGAGGTCGTATCAATCCTACCATCCTTCATACCATCTGAAGGATACTATATACAATATGAACCGACAAACCCAAAAAAACAGTGTCTAAAACATCTGAACACGTATACTAACAAACATATATTATGGAATATGGATTATCACATCCTCATTAAGTTTGTTAGATAATATCACACAAACATTTATTTTGTACCTTTTCTTTTCCGTAAATATATAAAATAAATCACCTCAGGATTACACATAGCAATCTTCGTTCTTTCACGTATCTTCTGCCTGGTCTCTGCTATCAAACCCTAATACTAACAAAACAAACATACATATACATAAAATCAAAAAAATAACACAGTTTCATTAGAGTTTTGAGAAAAAATATATACCTGTAAATAAAATAAACAACCTGCAAAAAAAGAAAACACACAATTTGAAGAAAAAAAACAGTTCATCATTAGGTTTTGAGAAAAAGAGGCGTGTGATCTGTTAAAATTTATTAAACGTAAGCTGCAACATTTGTTTTTGATATAATATCTTATGAAAATCATTCAAAATTATCTAATAAAGATCATTACATGATATACGGATTTTTAAATTAGTAGATTAAAAGTAGTTGTTTTTGTATTTATTTTTTTTGCATGAGCTTATATATTTTAAGTTGCAAAATATAAAACAAAAAACCAGTTAGTCTAGTGGTTATGTGGTTTGTGAATATCATAAAGGACTTAGGTTCAAATCCAGTAAATGTCAAATTTTTTAAAATCACGAAATTAAATACCAAATTTATTATAACAAAATATGATGACAGACTATAATTAATATGACATTGTGCGAGCATAATTAATGGATTTAATTTCGGAAAATTCAAAAATAAAAAAGATGTTAGTATGACATTCGAAATTTCTAAAATAATAATTGATGATAATTTTTAAAAAAACTGAAATTTATGATAAATAGTGATGACATGCTTCAACTATAATTAATGATGACATAGAATATAATCAATGGATATAAATTTCGGAAAATTCATAATAAAAAAGATCTAGTAGACATTCGAAATTCTAAATAATAATTGATGATAGTTTTTAAAAACAGAAATTATGATAAATATGATGACATGGCTTGCATGATGACATGGACTTATGACGTGACATAAAATTGTCAAATGCCTCCTGTTATATATAATGTAGAGATATATAAAGTGTAACTTTATTTTCAGCACCATTTTAAGTGCGAGAACTGCGAGAATTTTCAAAAACATAAATGCACGTCTTCAATAATTGTATTTCTACACATATGTTTTAAAAAGAACAAATATGTTTTTTTTTAAATATTTGTTCTAAAGAATTTGATGAGAATTTGAAAGTACAATTTTTTTCTTTGAAGGTGTGCATGTATACACGTCTTTAATATGATGCTGAAAATAAAAGTTGATGCTGAAAATAAAGTCATACTAGTCTTTTAGCCGTTATCAAATCTTTTGGTCGTGTTTAACATGTTTTGTGGTTGTGTACAGGTTCAGATTTGGTAGATTTTTTCCGGAGGGGAAAGTTGACTTTGTTTGACTTGGTTAACATTTTCCCCGACGACATGTCATCCGGGAAACGTTTCCCTCAGTTGACTTTATTTGACCAATTTTCATTATATTAATTAATTAATTAAAAGTTAACTACATTAACCTTTGTTGACTTGCCAAAACTTTTTCTTCGAGACGTCGTCGGGGAAAAGTTTTGTCAAACTTTGAGTTTGTTTGACTGAAAATCGTATGGGGCTCACGTGGACGTCGGGGAAAACTGCCGGGATTCACTGTACCGACGCGGCTTCCCCGACGTCGAATGTCCGACGTCATGTCGTCGGAGAAAAGTTTTCCCAACGCCATGTCACCGACAAAACCGTCTTTTTGTCGTCGGAGAAATCATCAAATGTTGTAGCGGTCATGAAGGATTGAAGGTGGTTTAAGGTGGTCCGCGCGTGGTGATGCGCTACCCACCATTAAACCCGATCATCACCCACCGTTATACCCGATCTAAGAGAACAATGAGGAAATCATACACTAACCATTTATACAATATCTACCGATGAGTTGCGTCATTTACACCGAAGTACATGAGGGCGTGTATAGTTTAGTCTCATTTTGTTTAGAAATCACAATAGTACAAGTGTACAACCAACAACCATTAAAATTTATCATAAAATTAAGAGAGATTTACATGTATATTCTTCTCAAAAGTTAATATTACATAAATATCCTTCTTTTTTAATTACATCAACGTCCTTATCAAAAAAAATTAATTACATCAATATCCTTCTCACACTTTTAAAAAGGATATATATGTCCAAAAATCAATTAAATCATAATTATATTAATTTTAGATAATGAAACTATTATTTATCTCTTATATTGATCATGATCATATTATTCATATATACTTTTTGACCTCGAACGACAAAAAAACGTGTTGATATAATTACAAAAGTTTGGATATAAATATGAAAAAATATTGCTCATATATATTTATTTGTTGATATGCATATTTGGCCTCGATTGATGAGAAAACATGTTGATTTTTTTTATGTATATGAGAATTTTAAATTTTGAAAAGGATATTGATGTAATTTCAAAAGTGTGAGAATGATATTGATGTAATTATAAAAGTTAATGAAGGATAATGACGTAATTACAAAATTAAGAAGAATATTGATGTAATATTAAACTTTTGTAAGAATGTATATATAAATGCCCCCAAAATTAATTATGAGGTTATTGGGCTCGCATATATCTTGTTTTGAAAGAGTTACATGACAATGGTCCTAAATTAAAGGCATTAGAAATTAGAAAGTATGTATATAAACGGAGCTAGATGATCTCAAGCATGAATGGAAAGTTAAATCAACTATTGTTTACCTCTAACTTTTAGTTTTAAAAAGTTTTTTCCATGCGAAGCAAGTGTGACTCGAACGTTACCATTATTCTACACGCAATATATACTTTAGGAAAATAATTTAGATTTTTGATATAGCTAAGTATATCAATCGAAGTATCAAATTTTACATATATAAATTTTCTCAAACTTTTCGTTCCAAAATAAACCTATGTAGTTAATTCCGAGCAATTTTTATGCCTTAAAAGACTTTCAAGGTCAAGCCAATTGTCTTTCAACTTGTCATCATTAAGTGATTTAAATTATTCAATACTAAATAAAAAATTAAAGATATTTCTGTACGTTCTAAATTGGTCATTACGTACTGTCAAGTCACATAAAATCGTTTGATCTACAATGCATAAGAAATAGCCAATTTCTAGAAATCTCTTCATAGTATTTTTAGTTTCGTTGTTAATGTTATCATTATTATAGTTTGTTTTTCTTCAAATTTTAGTTCTACATTCATTTAGTTTAAAATTGATAATTTGGCGAAAGTTAAGGCACTAAGAAATCTATTCTCTTAACCAACTGGGTTAGCTCAGTTGACCATCAAGATTTCTTAGGAGTTTGGAGAGGGGATGTTTGGCTAGGGGAGGTCTTGAGTTCGAGTCTCACTCGGGACCTTTACCCCTTCAGGCGGAATATGAGGAAGTACAGGTGGGTTCAGGGTACAGCATACTGCCCAATTGGATGTCACTACTGGACCTGAACCACTAACAATTAACAAGCCGTTCTAAAAAAAATCTATTCTCTCATGTTTTCTAAAAAAGGAAACAAGATCTTCTAATTGTTTAATAACATCATTAATACAAATATCATTTTGAGTGTAAAATTTTTATGAACCGAATCAGTAACTTAATAGTCAACATCAACAACTCTTGACAAAGCTATCAACAACTCTTTGAAAAGTCAAACTTGGCGACCAACAAAACTTTAAAAATTAGCTCATTTACCCATTGTATTTAGTAGTTTTTAAGCTTCGTTTAATAATTTTATCAATATTATTTAATTCTTTATCAATATTAAATTTTAAATTTATATTTAATATATGCTTTTCTTTATTCATGTTTATGTATAATAAGCAAAAATTAAATGAATAAGAATCGTTCTTAAAATTGTGCATTCAACTCATCCATAGATTAAAAAAAGAGGAGAAAATGATGCCTGCTTAGTCACATCCAGAAGGAGAGGCGGGAGGAGAAGGTGAGGACACGTAGCAAGGTGTATGTGAGTGATGAGGAATTGTGTATTTGGGTATATACCGCTGTTTAATATAAAGTTATAATTTACTAATATCAAAGTCTGTTTTTTAAATGTTGTACTTAATGTATAATATGACAAAATAAATATAATATAAATTGAACCCAATACCCCATTCATAAACGGGGATCTAAAACTAGTTTAATAGTATAAAACATCAAAATAATCCTCTCGTCGTAGATCTTTTTGTCATACATTATGAGAGTCCAGCTCACGAATCCCTTAGAAAACGACCAATCACCTGGTTTTAGATTATACTACACTACAATAGTTGCACGTTATGTACATTGCTTAATACTTAAGGGTTGCAAAACCCGCATCAAAAACTAACGACCTATAATTCTCAAGCAAGAATACAATTGTAAGGACTCGATTCCAAGCAGGGACGGAGCCAGTACGGGGCTAAGCGGGAGTGCTTACGA
Source organism: Tanacetum coccineum (assembly GCA_026074375.1). Lineage (NCBI taxonomy): Eukaryota > Viridiplantae > Streptophyta > Magnoliopsida > Asterales > Asteraceae > Tanacetum > Tanacetum coccineum. The sequence goes on from BQNB010035560.1 coordinate 31,079, forward strand.
CAAACCCCCCTTTGCCCCCCCCCCCCCCCCCCCCCAACCGGCCCAACACATCTAACTTGTAGTTTAAATTTCAGTCCATCTTTCGTTAAGTTTTTGTTTTGGCCCCTGCTAATGGCCGAAATCTGTTAATAACGCTATTGATGAAGAAAAATTTGTTGCCATTATGGTCATCGAAAAATCAGAGTTTGTTGCAGACTTTCAGAGTTGCACGACGGAAGATGTAGATGGAGAAGAAATAATTGACTAGTCAAAGGGTTTCTCATAGTTCCATTTAGAGATGTATAAAAAAACCGGTTCGTGGAACCGAACCGGTCCAGAAACTGAAAACCGAACCGGCCAAACCCGGTTTTGACCAAAACCGGTCCGGTTCTTGGCCAAACCGGCGGTTTGGGACCGGTTCAAGGTTTTAAGGTTTCGACCGGTTCGTGGACCGGGTTTTCGAACCGGTGGCGGTTAACCGGTTCTGAACCATTTTTTTCAAAATTCGAAATCTTTCTTTTCTAACGTGGGGGGACACGTGGAGGAGCGTTTTTCTGACTTTTTGGGTGTAGTGTTTGTTATTTTGCTCTTTTATTTCAGTATAAATAGAGAGGTTGTGTTACACATTCAATCACAACTTACACAACTCACAATCCTAAGCAAAAAAAACTCTCCAAAGCAAAACCGAATTTCTTTCACTAATGGCAACTCAATCCAGTTCAACTACCACCGGTGTTGGTTCTTCAAGTGCACCGACGATTCTTCAAGTTTTAACAACCACCCGAAACCCCGAGATTTGGCAACACTACAACCTTTGCAAGATGTCGGACAACACGACCAAGGCTCAATGTAAGCATTGCTTTCATTTCTTTTCTCAAAATTCCAACTCGACGTTGAAGAATCATATCACGCATCCGCATTGTGAGGCACTCAAGACGGTTCTGGAAGTGAGGCAATCGTCTATGTCTCGAGATGAGAGTGTTTTTTTGTACAATCCGAATGTTCTTCGTGAACAATTCACGGGTTTGGTGATTCAATAAGGCTTATCATTCAACCACTTTGACAACTCTCAAATGATGAGGGTGTTTCAAAACCATATGCAGTCAAAATACAATCATGTAAGTCGCACTACTCAAAAATGTGATGCAATGAAATTATGAAAAGTGGCTAAACAACTAATAATAGATGGTTTTCTTAATTTAAATGCTAGTGTCAACATAACAACGGATGTTTGGTCCGCACCTCATGGTTTGCCCGGTTCGTACCTATGTGTTACCGCACATTGGATTGAGCCCACAACTTAGAAAATGATGAAGCGGGTCATTGCATTCGAAGACTTTTCGGTTCCCCACACGGGACCTGCTTTATATAAAATGTTGAAAAAAGTGTTTGCCCGATTTCATTTGGAAGAAATTTTTTTGTCAATTACGTTAGATAATGCTAGCAACAATACAAAAGCAATTGACAAACTGAAGTTAAGATACAATCCACATATGGACGGTATCTTTTATCATAGTCGATGTGTTGCACACATCATTAACTTGGTTGTGCAAGCTGGTTTGGAGGTGGCCCCAATAAATCAAATGAAAGAATCTTTTAACGCATGTTAAAAGATGTATTTAAATCGGGTTCTAGAAACTATCAACACTATATTCACATATGTAGAGAAGCGAAGAAACCTTGTTTATTACCTAATTGGGACGTTTTGACAAGATGGAATTTCACTTATCATATGTTCCAATGTGGTCTAAAACAAAAAAATAATGTGCAATATTTTCATGAGTCTTTGTCTGAACAAGGTATGTGTACTCCATTTCTGGTTGAAAATTGGGCTATTATTGAAAATCTAACCCAATTACTTACTGTGTTTAACTCTGCCATGAAAATATTATCGGGGGTTTATTATCCAACATCTCCATTAGTACTTCAACAAATATTCTTCATGTGTACCAAACTAAGTGAATTTGAACTTAATGGTGGTATATATTCAAGTATGGTTTCCCCAATGAAAAAAAAACTTAAGAAATACTTTGAAAGAATGTCACCGGTAATTACTTGTGTGGCCGCTTTGAATCCATGTTTCGATTGATTTGGAGTTTTTTTTATGATGGCTTTGCAACTAAGGCCAAAGAACCGTTCAACGATTCTTTTCAAGATTTATATAATATTTATTACTTGAAATACGGTCAACCAAATCAATCATCGGATGCGAATGCGGCTTCTTCATCGAGGTCGCATTTAGGGAATCCGATGACTAGTTTGCTAAAAAAGTTAAAACAAAATTACAATAGGGTTTTGAGGCCCTAAAAACAACCTAAAAAGCTGCTAGAAAGACAAGGGTTCATCTCCTAAAAGTTATACAAAGTTACACACTTAAAACCCTAAAATCAGTTTTGTATATATATAGTGAAAACGGCACGACGGCGTCGCTTTGAAGTTGTCATACCATCGCCACATGGATGATTCTAGATCCTCTTTAAGTTGACCACATCCTGATGCCATCGCTAGATCTCTGACGCCGTTACGGTGAAGATCCTGACGCCGTCGCTTTATAATCTTTACTTTTGAGCTTTCGTTCAAGTTTCCCCGCATTCGTTTTTGCATTTTATTCGTAGAAATTAGAAAATCAATTCAAAAATCCTTTTTCCCATCTAACACTCGATCACAAACGGTTTTCACGATTTTAGATAAACGCCTCGTTGGGAGAACGACCCGGGGGATTTTTGAGATATTGCTTTGGTCAAAAGCAATTGATTTTAAATCCTTCAGAATACTTATCGTACTACGATTGAATTGTATTTGCTAATTATTATTATATATTTATTTATATAAGTAGTAAAAAGCGATTATCAAAATGGCGCCGCTGCCGGGGAGGCTGTGAAAACGATTATCGTTGCGTTTGGCAATTTGTGTTTGAATCTGTGAATATTTTCTTCTATAAAAATATAAAAAGTACAAAAATATTTTTCATCTTCTTTTATTATTATAATTACCAAAAATATAAAAACATTGTCCATAAAGAAAATAAAAAGAAATAAAATTCACAAAAAATAAACACACACATGGTGCGTCCGACCTAAGCCACCAACAAAAACACATAAATTTTCCAACTTTGATCGAGAATGTGATATTTCGAGTTGATACAAATATTTGGGTATTTATTTAAAAAACGTTTGGGTCGTCCGGTTCATGTCAAAATCTACATTTTTGAAGATTTTCTTGTAAGTTTTCAAATTTAAATTTCATTTGTCCTTTTGGGTTTATTTTGATGCATAGATGTTAGTTGTACAAGTTGATCGTCATGAAAATCGATTTTTAGAAACGAAGCGAATAAAAGGTTGTGTTTGGTTCGTTGGATTTAAAAAGGAAAAGAGGAGTTTTTGTAGTTTTGATATTGTGGTTGTGATGGTTGAATAATATATGTTGCTAGATAACTTATTTTTTATAGTAGCTTGTATAGCTTATTTGGGCTTATTTTTAAGCTATTTCTTGGCTTATTTTGGGCTTATATGCCACATGATTTTTCAAAATCACTAGAAAATTGATTTTGACTATTTTTGTGTTATGGCGTATGTTTGTAGACTATTTTTTAGGCTTATGGTAGTAACCAAATGCGATACGTAGCTTATTAGCTTATTTTGAAGCTTAATATACGTATTTTGGAGCTTATGGACTCACGACCCAATAAGTCTATTTAAGTCGTGGCTTAATGGGAGGGCTTATTGTGGTCCGGATTATTTTCTACTTATTAATATAAGCTTATGTATGTAAATGGACCTTGGTTTTGGACTTGGATCATATTTTGAACTTATAAATATCTTAATGGACCTTTGTTGGGCCTTAAAGCCCAATAAGCGATATTTAGTCATTATAAGAGTTTTGACGGACTTTTGAAAGTGAAAATGTATTTACGAAGTGATATTGAACGATATTTTGGGAAAAACATTTTAGTAAACGTTAAAGATTGAGATTTTGGAGTTTTGTCGAAAAGTGTCGAATTTATGAAAAATGTTGAAAATAAGGTTTGAAACCTTGGAAAACGTTGTATGAGCGTACGGGTCATGTCGAAATTTCATAAAAAATTTATACTTAGAAATTTTCATAAAAACATGATTTTTGATTTTAAATAATAAATAGTATTTAATTATTTTATTTATTTAATAAATTCACTAAAAGACGAAAAATACAATTTGTCTCGAAACTTCTCGAATATGTTTACTATGAGTAAACGTTTCATTTTCAACTCTAATATGATTATTTTCACGATGACTAAGGTTACCGAATGGACTTACCGAGATATATTTATAATTATTAATTATAAATATTTACGTATATTACTTATCTATTTTTCTAAAATAGTATAAGTATGTATTATTGAGTAATGAGATTGATATGATTGTTGGGATATGTCGTCAACCATCACACCACTAAATTATTGATTATGAAGTAATTTGTAAACGCGTTACATCATGCATCAAACGTGAAGATTGTTTTGGAAATGGATGATTAAATTGGGACATTAACTGGACTAGGTCGTGTGAGGGCGTCGTTGCATTTGCTTGTGTGATTGAGATTTGGTTGCTAAAGACTTGCTTGAGGTGAGTTCTCGTAGCCCCATTTTTAATGTATTTTCCGTTGGGGGAAAATGATACTTAAATGTGTTTTGAAATGTTTTGAATTGATCTGTGAGAAATGTGGTTTTGTTTTTTAGACAAGATATGTGTTTATGACTGCTATGTGAATATTATGTGTTGCATGATTGTTTGGATCGGATGGGTGTGCCTACCCAGTATTTGTGTGATTATTGGAGCGGATGGGTACGCCTACCCAAGTTTGTGTGTGGTCCTGCCCTAATTTTGTGCTCCAGCTGGTAGACCCTTTAGGTGCGTAAGTGACATATGGTTATTTATTAGCGGTGATGCTATGGTTTGTTTGCGTATATATTCACTGTCATATAGCACTACTGTCCACTGTTTGAAATATTGGCACAGCTTTTGGGTTTAAGGTCAAACCTACGAGCTCACCAACATTATTGTTGACGTTTTTGAGTATCATTTTTAGGTGAAGTGAAAGAGGAATAAGTTGGTGATTTATGTGGTAGCAGACTTAGAAGTATCCCGAGTGGATTTTCATGTAAAGTCTTGGTTGTTTATTTTATTTGGTTTTAGTATTTGGAAGATTTGGTTTAAGTTTGAATTTGGACCCATGTGTGGGCTTTTGGTTAATTGTAAGAGATTGTGGATTTTGATAGTGATTGGGACATCACTCGAGGTTGTTCGAGGTTGATGGTCTTCGTAACACTTGAAGTTTATGCATTGTAGTTTTCTCTATTTTATATCTTGTGTTATGATTGATCATTATGTTGCATTCCCGAGTTTCCACCATTGTCGGGGTGTGACAGATTGGTAATCAGAGCCAAGGTTATAGAGAACTAGGTGGATTAGCCTAGACTATAACCTAAGATCCGTCGTTTAGTTGCGTATAGGATCTATGTGTGTGGTTTTCCGCTTTTGTTTGTTTTCGCGTGCTCACGGTTTGGTGTTTTAGTTATGTCATTCATTGAAATATGTGAGCTCAATATTGAATATGACTGGGAAAGGATGCGAATATAAGTACGGTGGCCAACGTAGTTATAAGCGTATCACAACTCACTCATACTTAGTAATGTCGTTCACACAAATCGATGTTGACACCATAAGGTGGTATTATGTGTATAGTTATATATATAGTAAGATGTTCTATATATATATATATATATATATATATATATATATATATATATATATATATATATATATATATATATATTAGTCTTCTCACTTACCTAACGTTGCCCATGTTCTCCCTCGTGTGGATAATGCCACCAAGGGTGATGACCCGAAGTGTTGGCAGGCCTGTTGCCGAATCACGAGGGAATGTAATGATGAGCGTGTTGATGATTTGAATGGTCAAGGAAATGACCAAGGAATGGGAGCTAATGGGGGTGTAGAGGGAGTTAATAGGAATGTAGAGGGAGTTAATGAGGGAGCACCCGACTTCTCGATGATCATTGCCCAGCAATTGCAGAACCTCTTACCCGCCATGTTAGCTTAGGTTGGTAACCAAGGAAATGCTGGAAATCAAAATGGTAATGTGGTTAATGAGAATGTTCAGGAGAACGTTGGTAATGTGATAGTAAATTACAACTGGGTAGGTTGTTCATATAAAGAGTTTTTAGCTTGTAACCCTAAGGAATATGATAGTAAGGGAGGTGGTGTAGTTCTTACTCGTTGGATTGAGAAAATGGAGTCTGTGCATGATATGTGTGGTTGTAGTATTGACCAAAAAGTGAAATACACTGCTGGTTCATTTGTGGGTAAGGCTTTAACGTGATGGAACTCTCAGTTCCGCACGCTAAGCCGGGAATTTGCTGTTAGTATGTTATAGAATGACTTTAAGTTTATGATGATAGAAGAGTTTTGTCCTAGTCATGAGATGCAAAAGTTGGAATCTGAGTTGTGGAATCACGCCATGGTCGGGGCTGGCCATTGATACGTCTCAAATAGTATACGTATAATATAAAAGTATTAAAATTCCAAAACTACCCTTGAGGACAAAGGTAATTAGGAAAATCTCACAAAAATATCGTACGTTTATCCGGTAAGTGTTTACTGTGTCGTTTATACCCCATGAATTAAGAAATTGAAACTCCGTTTTTATTTGGACAATGATTTGAATGGTTTCAAACTTTTTGAATTTGTTTTTCTATATCTACTAATTAAAAACACATAAAACATATAAAAGTAAATAAACGACTAAACAATTAAGCAAATAAGCACTAAACAATAACGGAATTAAAGAAAATGCGACAATTAAAACCTAAGTTATCAAAAATTAAACCTAAAATGATTTTTTTTAACTTTTCCTAATCTTAATTTACTAACTTATAAGAAAAAGCTAAGGAAATTCTAAATCGCGTGTGCTTAAAGTTAAAAATGAAGAAAACGAGAGCGGGAATCAAATCCCGTTCTTTAAAACATGAAATTCTTAAATTTTAACCCTACTAAAGCAAATTTAAATTCTATAAGACCTAAATGACAAAAGAAAATTTTTAGAAAAAGAATTTTATTTTTTTGATTATTTTTTTATTTTTTATGATTTAAAAATAATTTTAAACTAGAAAATCGATTAAAAATGCTAAACTAACTCTAAAAATTTTGGAAAAATTATGAAAAGTAGCTTAAGTTGAGAAGAATCTAATAAAAATGCTAACTGGAAAATATGCTAAACGAATAAGCACAGAATAAGCAATTAAGCTCGTTAAGCTTAAACTAGAAAATGTCTATATTAAATAAACTATGTAATACTATGATGAAAAAGTCCCAAGGGCACGTTGGTTTGGTGAGTGTGTGTTGAGGCGTTTAAAAGGGTTGAGGTGGGTAGAGGTCAGGGGTTCGAGCCTTGCTCACCCCTGATTTCCCTACTTCCCCTTTTTTACTTTTTGCAAAACTTTTAAAAACAAAGTTATAAAACAGCTTAAAACTAGCAACTTTTGTTAAAACAACTTTTATTTTTACTTAAGCAATAAGCTAGAAAATAAGCTTTAAGGTTGACAGATTATGACTTAAAGGATAAAGGCTTTTTCACTAAACTAGAAAACTAAGAATAAGTTAAAACAAGAACTTCATAAGCTACCTACAATCTACCACTAACCTAATAAGCAAATTTGAGCAAGTAATAAGCAAAAGGAACAAGTCATAAGCTGAAACATTCAAATAAGCTCTTTGGTATAAAACAGATTGCCAAACAGACAAACTAGCTACTTTGAGCTTATTTTTCAACAAGCAAATAGAACCTTATGGACTATTAGCTTATACCTCTAGAAAGCTTATCCTAAAATCTATCTGAAACTTTAATCAGAAATGAATTTGAAATCCAAATAAACTAAGAAAAAGCTAGATGAAAAAGCTACTTTTAACTTTTAACTATGTTTTTGGTTTTTTAAGAAAAGATAAAATAAGCTAAATCCTGACCCTAATAAGCTATGAACACCTAACAATTAACCTAATAAACAAGTTAAAACAAAAATTAAGCAAAAATTAAAAGCTATAAGCTAAAAGGCAGAAATAAGCACTTATGCATAAACTGTATATCAAACAGACAAACTAAGAAACTTTGAGCTTATTTTTAAATAAGCAAACAGATCCTTATGAAAATTTAGCTTATACCACCTTATAGCTTGACCTCCAAACTACTTTAAACAGCTTTTGAAAACTATTTTAAAAATCAAATGAGCAAAGAAAAAGCTAATTCAAAAAGACTGTTTGGCTCAGTAGGAGCTGAGTTATTGGTTTTTTAAAGTTTTGATAAAAGACAAAATGCTAATTTTGAGACTAAAAACAGATAACTATATATGCTAATTTCTACAAAATAAGCTTAAACAGATGTAATATGCCCTAAAAACTACTTGGATACTAAATTTTAAAATCTAATTCCTACTTTAGCTAGCTTATATTTTCACTTGAAAAAGGCCCTAATGTAACAACCGGCAATTTTCGAAATTTGAAATGATTATTCTACCCTTTGACTTTTCTTGTCCGACTTAACTTTGTGACTTTTAACCTTTTATTGTCTCATAAAAACAATTACCGCGTAACCGGTAAAATTTTCGGAACATAATTAAATAATAAATCATATTTATTATTATATACCTCTCATGTGCCAAGTTATTTTTAACTTATTCGACTTGAAAACGAAGAAGATATGTGTTATTCCTTAGTTGACTTAAAACCTAATAACCTTTAAAATGATGTTTCAAATTAAACTAAAGAACCATAAGGCTCTTGGCAGTACTAACTCAAGTTAGTATTGCCTAGACCCAAACACCCATTTAATCCACTTGAATTTATTTTTAGCTTATAAAGTTAAAAGATAAGGCTCAAATTCCAAATACCATATGTTAATAAGCTATAATAACAACTAATAAGAAGATCTAAACACATAATTAAACATGAACAACTAGATTAAAGCTAATGCTACCATTTTTAGATTTTTAAACTGTTTTATAACAAAAATATGAAAACTAAGATTGATATTAAAAACTTAACACAATAAGCATCCAACTACAATAATAAGCAATATAAAACTAATCTAAACAGCTATAAGCTAATAATAAGCAGAATTAAGCTAAGTTGCAAAAGTAAACTTAAAGGAAGGAAGTTAGGACTTACAAAAGCCTCTGCACCAAACAAGACTATTAAATGCTCTTATGAGCTAATCAACAAGCTCCAGCTTATCCTAAGATAAGCTGGTGTGATCTTGGAAGCCCATCCAGTTCTGGCTTCCCTTCCATTATAAGCTGAGGTAAGTTTTTAGAGTGGAAATTAAGTAACAACAAGCTCAACTAAGCTTTGAGAGCTTAGTTGAGTGAATAGCTAGTTTATTAGTAATTTTGAGAGCTTATTTAGTTTATATGAGTAAAAGAAAGCTTAATAAACCATAATTCATTTAAAGGTAAATCATGAGTAAACTTGAACAATAATGAAAACTAAATTTTATTAATAATGGAAACTGAGTACAAGCTATTGAAAAAGAGAGTTACGTTGATTTAAAAAATAATAAGCTAAAAGACAATACAATAAGCTGAATTAAAATTAACTAAATTTCACTAAAATTATACTACTCCTAGATAGCGTCCGTGAGTGAGAGTGAGCTCTTCCTTTTATAGGCTTGAGAAGAAGGTTCTAGGCCTCTACACGCTCCTCTTGCTTTGATCCTGGCCTTTAATCAATAACTGACTTCTAATCACATTGATCTTGATCGTTGATTGCGTGCCACGTCCTAATAGCCGATCATAGGCTCTGGGATTGCCAACCTGGCATGTTAAATTACATCAGGGATGACGTATTGTACTTCTAGAAGGGGTAAGTACTTACGAGTGGGAGTGAATTTGGTGTGCAGGGTAACTTTAGGACGAAGGGTGAATAATAATTCATCCCTTCGCGCCCTTTTTCTTTTCTTTGACCAGGTTTATAAACGGGTGTTGACTTGGGCTTATTTAAGGGTTTTGGGCCATAGTTTTGGTTTGGGCTCAGGTAAAGGATGTTGGTTATGGTTAATTTGGGACTTAACGACCGTTAGTTACTTAATAATAAAGGACTAATAGTGTTATTGGTTTTAGGGACTTTTGGTAAAATGGTTTAACAATAAGAGCTCTTTTGGTATTTTGAAGGTTTTGTCATCTTGTGGGTTGACTAAGCTTGACCATGGTAGACTTTTGTTGACCATTATTGATACTTTCCCGTCTCTTGTGTACTTTTTCTGTCTCGTGTTTATTTTTGTCCGGTTTTTGGTTCTTTTCTTATGATTTTTGCAATATCCGTACTTACACATCACAAAAGACAAAACACACAATATACAAGCATGATTTGCATAATTTCATCATTTTAGGGTCATTTTTTATATAAAACGGATATGTGATTCTTCACATATCAGCCATGCTGCGTATACTAATAGGTTTCATGAGTTGGCTAGGTTAGTTCCACATTTGGTAACTTCAGAAAGTAGGATGATTGAGAGGTATGTGTATGGCCTTGCTCCACAGATCCGTGGGATGGTGGCGGCAATGGAGCCAAAGACTATACAGAAGGTTGTGCAGATTTCTTGTGCACTGACCGATGAGGCTGTGAGAAATGGATCAATTAAGAAGGTTGAGAAAAGAGGAAATGTGGGGGAACCTAGCAAGGATAAGAATGGTAGGGATGATAATAAGAGAACTAGGACTGGAAATGCTTTTGCTACTACCGCAAACCCTATAGGAAGAGAGAATACGGGTAGTTGGCCCAAGTGTAACACCTGCAACTCCTACCATGCACCCGGAGGGACTTGTCGCACATGCTTCTACTATAGCCGCCCGGGTTATTTGGAAAAGGATTGTAGAGGCGTGCCGAAGAATGTGAATCTTGTCAATGCTAGAAACCCCACTGTTAGGGCATGTTATGAGTGTGGTAGTATCGACCATGTCAGGTCAGATTATCCTAGATTGAATAGGGCACAAGGACCGGAAGAAAATTGTCCAAACCAATTTGCTGCTAATAATGTGGGTCAGGGTCGTGGAAACCAAGGGAGCCCGGCTAGGGGTAGGGCATTCATGTTGGGAACAGAGGAAGCTCGTTAGGATCCGAACATTGTGACGAGTACGTTTACTTTGAACAATCATTTTGCCACTGCCTTATTTGACTCTGGTGCCGACTATAGTTTTGTTTCCACTACTTTCATACCTCTATTAGGCTTAGAGTCTAGCGAATTAGGTTTCAAATATGAGATTGAGATAGCTAGCGGGCAGCTAGTAGAGATTGATAAGGTTATTAAGGGTTGCAAACTAGAAATCGAGGATCATGTTTTTAACATCGATTTGATACCTTTTGGGCATGGGAGTTTTGATTTGATTATAGGTATGGACTGGTTGTTTAATTATAAGGCAGAAATAATTTGCCATGAGAAAGTAGTGAGGATACCACTACCGGATGGCAAGGTGCTTAGAGTATTAGGTTAGAGACCGGAAGAGAAAGCGAGATTTTTGATGAGTGCTAAGGCTGGTGATAAGAAACAAGAAGAGATTGTTGTGGTTAGAGATTTTCCTGAGGTATTCCCGGATGACCTATCTGGATTACCGCCTATTCGGGAAATTGAGTTTCAAATTGAGTTAATCCCTGGAGCAACGACGGTAGCAAAGTCTCCTTATCGTTTAGCACCTTCTGAACTGGAGGAGTTGTCAGGACAACTCAAGGAACTCCAAGACAAAGGTTTCATTCGACCAAGTTTGTCGCCTTGGGGAGCGCTGGTATTGTTCGTTAAGAAAAAGGATGGTTCTTTTAGAATGTGTATTGACTATAGAGAATTGAATAAGTTGACCGTTAAGAATCGTTATCCGCTTCCTAGGATTGATGATTTATTTGATCAACTGCAAGGGTCGCAACTTTTCTCAAAGATAGATCTTAGGTCTGGATACCATCAGCTGAGAGTGCATGAGGATGACATTCCAAAGACTGCGTTTAGAACTCGTTATGGACATTTTGAGTTCACAGTAATGCCCTTTGGTCTGACTAACGCACCAGTCGTATTCATGGATTTGATGAATAGAGTTTGTAGGCCTTATCTTGATAAGTTTGTGATAGTGTTTATAAACGATATCTTGATCTACTCTAAGACTCGAGAGGAGCATGTAGAACACTTAAGGTTAGTCTTGGGACTGCTCAAAAAGGAGAAATTGTATGCTAAGTTTCCTAAGTGTGAATTCTGGTTAAGAGAAGTGCAGTTTCTTAGGCATGTGATAAATGGTAATGGGATTCATATAGACCCTAGTAAGATTGAAGCTGTTAAGAATTAGAAAGCCCTTAGAACTCTGACTGAGGTTCGTTTGTTCTTAGGATTGGCTGGGTATTACCGTAGGTTCATTGAGAACTTTTCTAAGATAGTTAAGTCTCTTACTATCTTGACTCAGAAGTGTAAGACTTTCAATTGGGGTGAGGAACAGGAATTGGCATTTCAAACCTTGAAGGATAAGTTATGTAATGCGCATGTCCTAGCTCTCCCCAATGGACCAAAAGACTTTGTGGTATATTGTGATGCGTCCGGGATAGGACTAGGCTGTATATTAATGAAAAGAGGTAAGGTGATAGCCTATGCATCTAGGCAGTTGAAAATTCATGAGAAGAATTATACTACCCGTGATTTGGAGTTGGAGGTGGTCGTGTTTGCACTTAAGATCTGGAGACATTATCTATACGGGACAAAGAGTATCATTTATACGGATCATAAGAGTCTTCGGCATATCTTTAGTTAGAAATAGTTGAATATGCGACAGCGTCGCTGGATAGAGTTGTTTAGTGATTATGACTATGAAAATCGCTACCATCCTGGTAAGGCGAATGTGGTGGCTGATGCCCAAATAGGAAGGAAATAGTAAAGCCTAAGAGAGTTAGAGCTATGAATATGACCCTTCAGTCGAGTATCAAGGATAGGATACTAGCGGCTCAGAAGGAGGCTGTGGATGAGTCTGCAGGATTGCAGAAAGGTTTGGATAAGATGATAGAACAGAGAAGTGATGGGACTTTATACTACCTGGATCGGATATGGGTACCTTTGAAGGGTGAGGTGAGAACCCTTATAATGGATAAAGCCCATAAGTCGAAGTACTCTGTGCACCCAGGAGCTGATAAGATGTATTATGATTTGAGAGATAGGTATTGGTGGCCTGGAAAGAAAAAGGACATAGCAAAGTATGTTAGTAAGTGTTTGACTTATCTGAAGGTTAAGGCTGAGCATCAAAGGACATCTGGCTTGCTCCAGCAACCTAAGATTCCCATATGGAAATAGGAAAGAATAGCTATGGATTTTGTAACTAAGTTGCCTAGGACTAGTAGTGGGCATGAGATAATCTGGGTCATTATGGACTGATTGACTAAGTCTGCTTATTTTCTACCTATGCGTGAGGATTATAAGATGGATAGATTGGCTAGATTGTATTTAAATGAGATAGTTGCTAGACATGGTGTGCCGATCTCGATTATATTAGATCGTGATAGTCGTTTCACATCAAGGTTTTGGTAGACAATGCAAGAGGCATTAGGAACCCGTTTAGACATGAGTACGGCTTATCACTCTCAGACCGATGGTCAGAGTGAGCGTACTATTCAGACTTTGAAAGACATGCTTAGAGCGTGCGTCTTGGACTTCGATGGAAGTTAGGATGTTCATTTTCTGTTTGTTGAGTTTTCATATAACAATAGTTATCATTCTAGTGTGAGATGTGCTCCGTTTGAGGCATTGTAAGATAGAAAGTGTCATTCGCCAATTATGTGGGCTGTGTTGTGAGACCGCGTCAGTTAATAGACCTAAGTTAGAGCACAGAGATACTGAAAAGATCTTCGTCAGAATAGGATAGACTGTAAGATTCGCGTGATAGCCAGAAAAGTTATGCGGCCGGTGATAAGCAGTGTGGGAAGCCTCTAGAGTTTAGTGTAGGTGAGTATGTCTTGCTCAAAGTGTCGCCTTGGAAAGGTGTGGTACACTTTAGAGGCAAAGAAAAGTTTAGCAAAACTAGATTTGTTGGTACTTTTTGAAATTAATGAAAAGGTAAGGCGTCGTGGTCCTAGCGATTATAATTTGCCTAGAGGAGTGAATGGTGTGTCTATGACACGTTCCACGTGGAACCTAGAAGATGTGTTTGGCTGATCCAACACTACAAGTGCATTTGGATGAGATTTGAGTGATGCTAAGTTTAAATTTTTATGGAAGAGCTTGTGGAAATTTAGGAAAAAGAGTTTGACGAAGTGAAGCGTAGTAGGATTGGCCATCGTCAAGATTCGATGGAATTCGAACGTGGTCCTGAATTCACGTGGGAGTGTGAAGATTATGATGGAGATTGAAGTTCCGCATTTGTTTAGTGATGTTAGTAGTGAGTTTCAAGGGACGAAATTCTTTGGGGGTATACGTCCTGAGTGTAGCTACCGATGGCTTGACACTCGTAGTAATGGTGTGGACCACCACAAGTCTCGCAACCATTTTGCACAGAATTAACTGGTCAGTTCATAGAAGAGAGAAAAGTTTCAACTTGTTTAGTGAGAGCGATAACATGGGCATCTTGAGTCAAGCTCTCACTAGCACTTCAAACTTGAGGTTTGTTTCGGGAAGTTTGAACTTTAGATTTATTCTCGATAATAGTCAAAGCTTCTTGGGTATTATTTGTCAAAAAATTACCATTAGCTGCAGAATTAAGAGAATCCTGATCAGATTGATTTAAGCTATTATAGAAAGTATCAATTTGATGGAGAGGAGAAAATCCATGATGGGGACATTTGTTAAGAAGATCTTTAAATCAGTCCCAGGCTTAAGAAAATGTCTCATCGAATCTTTGTTTAAATCTCGTGATTTCATTTTGAAGATTGGTGGTCTTAGAAGGAGGAAAGAAACGGTTCACGAACTTGGACACAAGATCGTTCCAAGTTGTGATAGAATTAGGAGGTTCTTTTTCAAGCCAAATCTGGGTTGCTCCTTCAAGAGAAAACGGAAATAACAACAGTTTAACAACGTCACCCGGAACGTTATTAAGTTTAAATGTTTGTGTTATTTTTGTGAATCGTCGAATATGAGAGTGAGGATCATCGTTTTCAAAACCATGAAAAGCAATGGCGGTTACTAGATTAAGTAAACCGATCTTCAATTCGAATTGATTAGCAAGAATGGGGGTACAACGATTGCATCCCCTACACCATCGGTTGGTGCCTGAAGTAATTCCTCCATCGATCGAAGGTCGGGTATCGAATCCTGCGGTGGAACTTGTCCAGCCGTATTGTCTTCTTCTAGATCAAAAAGGAGTGAAGGTTCACTTTATAACTTTTCGGGATCTTCAATAGGAAATAAAATTCTTCTAGCGGAAAAACGTGTGCTCATGCACAATATAGAAAGATAAGATAATATATAGAAAAAGAAAGAAGAAAAATATCTTTGGATTTTTTTTCTTTTTCAAAAAGAAAGAAAATATTTTTGTATTTTTATAAAGATTGTTGGGAATTATGGACTTCTACAACTTAGTACTACTGATTCAATTTAATACTGCTAGCTTTGGAAGTTAGTACTGCTGGTTCAACTTGATGCTGTTATTGAAGAACTTAGAAAATAGTCTAAGTCATTAGTGCTGTTAGTTATAATAGTTAGTGCTGCCAGTACAAATGTTAGTACTGCCAGTTTAGTTACTGTTAGCTAATATTTTGTACTGTTAGTATTATATAGTTAGTGCTGCTAAAGTGATATGCATGAGTTATATTAAGAATAGATATGCATGATCACTTGACGTGTTTTGTAAGCCCATTAGGGTTTCCTTAGTGTATAAAGGAACCCTACGGCATAGTTAGAGATATCAATTTTCATAGCAAACACATATCAATTTATAGTTAGTTATTCTGTAACCTAGGCAGACGATTTGCAATCAATATATTCAAGTTTAGTATTCATTGTTCTTCTTAGTATTGCAAGTTAGATTCCGCATAACTTGTAGTATTCACAATCATAGTTTCTCATATAGTTAGTTTGGATTTATCCAAGTTAACTAAGCTTTAACAGGCTAAAGAAGATCCGTTTAATTGGGACTTCACAAGTGGTATCAGAGCTTGTGGAGAAACTCTGAATAAGAAGAACTTTATCAGATCTAAGATCTCTTCTTATAATACACAATGTCTCGTGAAGAACCTGTAACACAAATAGCACCAATAGAATCTCCTCAAATGGTGTCTACTGTAAAACTTCCTATCCTTAAGAAGGGTGAATATACCCTTTGGAGCATGAGGATGGAGCAGTATCTCACTAACACAGATTATAGTTTATGGCAAGTGATCTTGAATGGTGATGGTCCTATACAAGTAACAACTAATGAAAAAGGTATTGAAACTGAAGTACATCCAAAGACTGCTCAAGCACTATTACAAAGACAAAGAGAAAGAAAAGCTAAAAATAAAGGATGCAAAGTCTTTGTGGGCTGCTATCAAGAGTGGATTTGGTGGCAATGTTGAATCTAAGAAGATGCAGAAGACTGTTTTGAAGCAACAATTTGAAAAAAAAATTGTATCTGACACAAAAGGCTTAGATAAAGCATATGATAGGTTTCAAAAACTTATTAGCCTTCTAGAAGTTCATGGTGCAGCTGTTACTAATGAAGATGCAAATCAAAAATTTTTAAGAGCTCTACCTTCATCATGGAACAATGTAGCCTTGATTATGAGGAACAAAAATGGTATAGATAATTTGGATATTGATGATCTATACAATAACCTAAAAGTGTTCGAAGCTGATATCAAAGGTTCCTCTGGATCATCTTCAAACTCTCATAATGTGGCCTTTCTCTCTGCAGAAGACACAAGCAGTAGTAATGAAGTTAATACTGCTAATAATGTTTCTACTACATCAGGCCATAATTCTCAGGGACAAGCCTCTTCATCGTTATATACTGATGATCTAATGTTCTCATTCTTTGTTAATTAGTCAAATTGTCCACAACTGGATGATAAAGACCTAGAGCAGATTGATCATGATGATTTGGAAGAAATGGACCTTAAATGGCAGTGGCCATGCTCTCTATGAGGGTTAAGCAATTTTATAAGAAGACTAGAAGAAAGTTAATCTTCAATGGCAAAGAACCTGTAGGTTTTGATAAAACTAAGGTTGAATGCTTTAACTGTTATAGAAGGGGCCATTTTGCAAGGGAATGTAAAGCACCAAGAAATCAAGGAAACAGGAATAGAGATGCAGGGTATAAGAGCAGGGACAACACCAAAAGGGCTGTACCAGTGGAGACCTCTGATGCATTGGTTGTTTAGGACAATGCTTTGATTGTCCAAGATGGGTTGGGATATGACTAGAGTTATATAGCTCAAGATGAACCAACTGAGTTTGCTCTCATGGCCTACACTTCAAACTCCCCAGGGTCTGACACAGAGGTACAATCTTGTTCTAAAAACTATGTAAAAACATATGAAAAACTTCAAAAATAGTTTGATAAACAGCGAAAAACTCTTAGTAAGGCTAATCTAGAAATTATAGCTTATCAATTAGACTTAGAATCTGTAGAGGCATAGTTAGTTGTTCATCAGAAAAATAAAGCTGTCTATGAAGAAAAGATTACAGTCTTAGAATTTGAAGTAAAGGACAAAAGTAATGCTATCACTAGACTCAAAAATCAGTTAGATGAAACCTTAAGAGAAAAATATGATTTAAAAGCTAAACTAGAACAGTTTGAAACATCTTCTAAAAAGTTAAATAAATTGATTAATAGTCAAATAAGTTCTAAAGATAAAACTGGTCTAGGATATGGAGATCAATTCAATGAAAATGATTCAAGTGGTAGTGAATTATTTAATAGTGTGTTTGATAGTCGTTCAAGTGATGGAGATGACAATCAAACAAATGATAGGTTCAAAAAGGATAATGGATATCATGTTGTTCCTCCTCCTTTAACTGGGAACTACATGCCTCCACTTGCTGACCTATCTTTTGCAGGATTGGATGATTCTGTTTATAGGCCTACAGCAAATAAGACTAGTGCTAGTGTGTCTCAAGTTGAAACAAGTATCACTCCACCTAGCAATACTAGTGTAGAAATGCCTAGAGTTGAATCTGTTAGGCCTAGTGGAGTTATCATTGAAGATTGGGTTAGTGATGATGATGAGGATATTTTTCAATCTAATGATTTGCAAGCAATAGACAAACCTAGTTTTAAAAAGATTGAGTTTACTAATGCTAGGAATGAATCTGTTAAACCTAAACAAGCTGAAAAACCTAGGATAACCACTCAAAATCCTAAGGTAGATAGAAGAGATTGGAATGGGAAAATGACTCAAAAACTAGGGTTAGGATTTGGGTCTACAAAGAAAGCCTGTTTTGTTTGTGGCAGTTACAGCCATCTAATAAAAGACTGTGATTTTCATGAAAAGAGAATGGCTAAAAAGTCTGTTTTGAAAAATATGGGAAAGAATACTGGTCAAAGGGAAATTAGACTAGTTTGGAATAATGTTCAGAGAATAAATCATCAAAATAAACTTGTTCCATTTGCAGTCTTAACAAGGTCTGGAAAAGTACAAGTTAGTACTGCCAAGAAAAGCTCTCTAAGAGCAACAATATCAACTAGTAGATTCAGACCAGTTAATACTGCTACCCATACAAATAGAGTGAATGTTTCAAAATTAAGAACAAATGCTTTTCATAAGTCTCATTCACCTATTAGAAGGTCTTTTTATAACCAGCAACACCAAATACCAGGATTTTAAATGAAAAAGTTAATACTGTCAGAGTAAATGGTGTTAATACTGCTGGGCAAACAGCAGTTACTGCTGTTAAGGGAAATGGGGTCACTGCTATTAAGGCCTCAACAGGTTGTGTTTGTAGACCTAAAATGACTGATTTAAACAATGTCTCCAAAGACAATAGTAGATCATAGGTCTCAAAAAGAGTAAATTATATTGATCCACAAGGCAGACTCAAGTCAGTAGTGGCTTAGGTCCCCAAGAGACACTGACTCTCTTACTTTTGTGTAGGGAAATCCACAAAAAGCTTTGAAAAACAAAGGAATATTTGACAGTGGATGTTCCAGGCACATGACACGGAACAAAGACTTTCTTATTGACTATCAAGACATTGATGGAGGTTTTGTTGCCTTTGGTGGAAGTGCTAAAGGTGGTAAGATAACAGGAAAAGGAAAGATAATGACAGATAAGTTAGACTTTGAAGATGGTTTTTTGTCAAAGAACTAAAGTTAAATCTTTTCTCCGTCTCACAATTATGTGAGAAGAAAAACAGTGTTCTTTTCACTGAAACTGAATGTCTTGTTTTATCTCTTGATTTTAAGCTACTTGATGCAAGCCAAGTACTGCTTAGAGTTCCCAGGCAAAGTAATATGTACAGCTTTGATTTAAAGAATGTTGTTCCTTCTAGAGATTTAACTTGTTTATTTGCAAAAGCCATAATTGACGAGTCTAAATTATGGCATAGGAGGATGGGTCATAGAGTCTAAACTATGGCATAGGAGACTGGGTCATGTGAATTTTAAAACAATGAATAAACTTGTGAAAGGAAACCTTGTAAGTGGTCTTCCCTCAAAGACTTATGAAAATGACCATACTTGTGTTGCTTGTTAGAAGGGAAAGCAACACAAAGCCTCTTGTAAGACCAAACATGTGAGCTCT
>BQNB010035561.1:0-16562 GCA_026074375.1 Tanacetum coccineum
CAAGGATTAAAAAATAATTTTTTTTTTTTGATTGAAGGGATTTCTGGAGATTAATGAATGATTATTATGATGAATAGATGAAGGATTGAAGGATTGAAAATGGATCTAAGACAAATTGTATTTTGTAAGAGGCTAATCTTGTGAAACCCTTTAGATCCAAACCCTAGATCCAAAAGATGATTTATGTGTGTGTGTGTGTGTGTGTATTACTGTATTAATTATATCATATTGCATAACATGATTTTGAAAGATGAAAAGTTTACAATATCCGAACTGAATGACATTTATATTTGTCAGCAATAAAATCTACAACGTGTGGATCGAGAGATGCGAACCGCAACTGAGGAAAGCTAAAGAACTCCGTGATAGACACACCCACATGTTTAGCAATTGCATCAACATCAACAAGAAAATTAATTTATTAATAGTTTGGTGTATTTTTTTAATTTACGTATCCTTTTTTAAAAATTGTAAGTTTTTTTATTTTCATATTGTAATTTGGATTCTAATTTGAATGAATAAAATGTAGTTTGTTTGAAATAACAGAAAAGAAAATAAAATTGTGGGTTAGCGGGAACCAAAAAGGAGAATTTAGCATGAAAAATGACATGTTATGAGTGGAGGAGCATTTTGGATGTGAGTATTAAAATGAGTTAGCGCTGAGTTGACATGAAAAAATAAAATTGCCACCATTTGACATACCATGATACCTAAGACTCTAATTTGTGACTTACAAACTTTTAAAAGTATTCTAATATGCACGTTTGAATGATGTGTCGTACTCAAAAGTGTAACACGTGTTACTACTTTTTACGTGACATGTCACAAAAATATGCGTATCAAAACATTTTTCAAAAGTTTTGAACATTTAATGAAACACTTTTTAAGTTTAAATAACAAAACGGTACTTAAAAAATAAAGGATTTTTAAATTTTTAATGACTTAAATGTATGATAGAAAAGGAGCTATAAGACTTATAAATACCAAACTCAAACATATCATAGGGCATTTGGTCTAGTGGTATGATTCTCGCTTTGGGTGCGAGAGGTCCGGAGTTCGATTCTCCGAATGCCCCAATCCTTTTTTTCCTCAATCACCCTATTTTCCCGCTTAAAACCACACCTTTATTTTTATTTTTTAATCACAAATCCCCAAAAACCCACATTCAAAATTCTCCCCATTATCTCATAAACCCCCAAAATTAACATCTTTTGATGTGAGTTGAAAGAAAGAAACAGAAATTAGGGTTTTTGTAGTCATGGATTTCGGTTTTAGCGATCATCATACTGGTACACTCACTCTTTTCCCCCTTTTTATTGTAGGATTTACACACATTAAATTTGTCTTTTATGTATTATTTGGTCTAAAGTTATTTAAGGTTATGCGCGCAAATTACTCGGTCAAATGGTTGTGGGTTCAAGTACTGTTTAGGACATGTGACATAGTTAGTCTCCTTTCCCAAAGAAACTAGGGTTGCTGTTTAGTTGCGAAAAAATATTCTCATGTTTTTATTTCTTGAGAATGCAAGTGTTTTTCTACTCTAGAAACGTGTTATAAATTTAGAAAACGCGTTTAAATGATATTTTTCTATGAAAAGTAGAAAAGTGCAAGGGGGTGTAGAAAAACGGAAACAAAAATATAGGAAAGAGTAAAGAGGTCTTTACTAATTATTTGGTCTAAAGTTATTTAAGGATATGCGCGCTAGTTGGCTTGTAGTCCAATGATACCCAGCCAAATGGTTGCGGGTTTAAGTACCGTGTAGGACATTTGACATACCCAGGGGTGTTTGTTTCGGCTTATATAGCGGGCGTATGGCTTATTGGTTTTCGGCTTATGTGTCATAAGCTCATCTTGTGTGCCTTATTTTGAAAATTTCGGCTTATGTAAGATTATCATATCATAATAAGCTTATATAAGCCAAAAAGTTTCAAAATAAGCCATAAAAATATGAGCTTACAAAACATAAGCCGAAAACCAAATAAGCCATAAACCCACTATATAAGCCGAAACAAACACCCCAAAATCAGTTTTTTCCTTTTTTTTTTTTGTTATCATGGTTTCCGACCTTGCCACACGGACTGATCAGACCAGGTGAAGTGCTCCCCTTTTGGGACTGTTGGTGTGGCTACTTTAAAAGTGATTATTCTAGTTTGTTACATTCTATAATTGGGATGAGTGTCGATGTATCCAAAAAGCAATTCAGGAAATAGTGTTTGGATCTGCTTATTTCACGTTTATGTTAAATTAACTTTTAAGAAGTGGGAAAAAGACTGTTAAACAACTGCATATTTCTTTTCAAAGTTATGTAAGTTATGGCAAAAAGTCGATTTTATCCCGAAACAAGCAGTCCCAAACACTCTTTAGAATTGGAATATTTGCTATTTAGAAATGCAGTAATCAGATAATTACTTTTAAAGGCATAATGTATTGTAATTTCTTGTGTGTAGCTATTGTATCGCAGAGCTATAGAAGATATATGCTTTGGATTTTTGTTTAGAGAACAGATCAAAATTTATAACTTGTATATGAAGGTTTAGTAGGGTAATGTGATTTTATAAGTTCTGATGTGCATATATTCTTGATATAATAGGCAATAACGTTGAGGACAATGACGAGGATGATGGACTTTTTGCCGGTGATTTTGATTACACTGAAGTGGTTGAAAGCCCCTTCAGCGAAAACCAGTATGAGAATTATGTAATGTGTAAAATAATCTTGTTGGTGAGCTATTGTATCGCCGGGAGCAAAATAATATATAATACAAGACTGTATTAGAAAAGGAATTTTTTTTAGTTGCTAACTGTAGACGAAAACACAAATATCTAAATCAATAAAGAAACGTTAATAACAAGTACACGTTTACGTATTCGACGCTATGATTACATGTTATTTATTATCAAAAAGCACGACCCCCCACCTACCCCACAATCCAACAAATAACTATTCAGATGAATCCAAAGCTACAGTAGTTCAAATCATACACCAAGCTTCGCTGCTAATCCCCATGTTTAGTTGTCATATTTGTCGTCCTTGGGTTAGCGGTCCCAACCATTATAATCCAGTTACATGCTGTCAGTATAAATAATAGCCAAAAAAAAAAAAATAAAAAGAACCAAGATAATAATAAAAAATAAAAATTAAAATAATATAAAAGAGATATAGTAATAAAATAATAAAATAATACAAAAAAATAAAAAAAAAAAAAACAAGAGATAAATAAAACAAAAAACTAAGAATAAAAATAAGAAAAAAGAAATAAAAAAAAAAAAAAAAAAATAAAAAGAAATAAAAAATAAAAAAAAAATAAGCAAATTAATCAATTACAAGCAACAAAAAAAATAAAATCCAACTGATAACTAAATGGTCAACAACAAAAAAAATAGAATAAAAAAATAGAAATAGAAGAAAATTTAAGAGAGGGAAAAGAAGTGGTTACTCCGTGCATCAAAAATTTATTCAACAACCGTGAATTGTATGATGAGCCCCTTCCAGCTAAAACCATTAAGAGAGAATTTTGTTATGAGTAGATACATGATTGGATAATTGATCAATCCACCTTGAATTTTTGTTGTATGTGACTAGAGCGAGCCCTAATGTGGAAATATATATGAGGATAGCTAGTCTTTTGTCGGATATGTGTACGATGTAATATGATCCCTAACCGGCCTCGATCGGCGGTAGTGACGATGATATGATCGCCGAGCCAAAATTGAGAAAGACCAGAGGTAAGACAAGGCGTAAAACAGTAATTTAAGATTGCCATTTGAATCATGGTTTGTGCTTATATTTTCGTTTTATGTCCTTTAGTTGATGCATACTGAGCAATATCTGTGCTTTTGAACTATGTTCAGCATTACGTTTATCCACATAAAGTATGATGAATCCTATATTATCACGAAGATTCTAGGCCACTGTATTTCTTTTTAATATGGAACACTTTGTTCTCGGGATTGTTTATAGATGCAAAGTTTTACCATTTAGCTCTCATTCAGATTTATGGTTACACGTGATGTTTACTAGCTGATGATCAACATCAATCCAACATTATGTGTCTAAGAATGCTTTATATGTGTAAAAACGATTAAGCATGTCATATAGTGCATGCTACGACTAAAAAATTTAGCTTAAGAATTTGTTTCATTTGCAATTGTTTCGTTATCAGGAACTTTATGGAGACGTGTTAGTGTAGTTGGTTCACAATCAACCGAGGTTCGGTCTTCAGCAGGAAGCAATTTGCCAGACAAAGTAACTGATAATGGTCCCACTTATGTACATGCCGAGACTAAGTTACAGGAAGTACCTAACGAAAGATCAAGAGAGTTGAGCCTTACATCAAATAATGAAAATACAGCGCAAGTTAACCATGATGCAAAAAGTTCTCATGACACAAAAAATTCCAAACAAGACGAGCCTGTTAATGAATCTCAAGAACCTACTGAAAGATCAAGAGAGATGAGCCGTATATCAGATAATCAAAATACAGCGCAAGTTGACCAGGACACAAAAAGTTCAAAACAAGACGAGCCTGTTGATGAATCTCAAGAACTTACTGAAAGATCAAGAGAGATGAGCCGTTTCTTAAATAATGAAAATACAGCGCAAGTTGATCAGGGCGCAGAAAGTTCAAAACAAGACGAGCCTGTTGACGAATTTCAAGAACCTACTGAAAGATCAAGAGAGATGAGCCCAACATCAGATAATGAAAATATAGCGAAAGTTGATCAGCACATAAACAGTTTAAAAGGAGACGAGATTGTTTATGAATCTCAAACACCCGGGGAGTTATCACAAGCAAATGCATTAAACTTTGTGGATCAGTATTTGTCGGTTAGTTTTGTAAATTCATCTCCAGAAGTCAAGATCCCGAAAGTTGATGGGATGAGATCACCTCTTGCTTCATGTGCAAAAGGGTCCCACGATATGGCAAAGAAAGCCAATCTTATGACCAAAATTGGTATTTCAACCTTTGATTTTGATGATAACCAGTCTGGTCACGGTGGGGAGCCTTTCCTAAAAAAGCAAAAAGAACTCGACAATCAAAGAGAGAAACATCTGGATGGAAGATGCAAAGACGTGGTGAGCTCCAAAAGAAAGCTGTGTGAACAATTTGAGGAAACCTTACCACAATCCCCCCTTGTTAGTGGTGACAATGAGGATGCACATGGTATGTTTGATGTTGGTTTCGAGACCCAAATGGCAGCTGAAGCTATGGAAGCCCTGCTCTATGCCCCGCCTCCCACTATTGATGCTAATGAACAGTTCTCGTTTCCTTCAAGGGCTAACTGTAATTCACGGGCTGGTGGAATGAGCCTTAAGCAAAAGAAGGTTACTAACCAAAGCCATCAAATGTCTACATCCTTCCACAAACACGAAACAAACCATAAAGAGTTGAATACTGAGTCACTGAGTACTAAAACAGCAACCAAAAGAGGGTCATCAAATGAAAAGTGTAAGAAGATACATGATAAGTCATTAAAAGTTTTTACCCGAAAGAAGCAAAAAAAAGATACAGAAAAGGAAAATATTCTAGGTGGTTATAGAAAACATTACTCGCTTCGGCAGAGGCATCCAAACGTTAAAACTTTTTCGCCTGTTGCTTCTCGAACTAGATATGGGTCATCAGTAAAACTGTCAAGGAAGACTGAAGATGCATGTAATTTGGAGTATATAACGCATGGTAAGCAGGTTGATTTCATTCATAAAAGAAAAATGAGTGATTTAGATACAATTTTAGAAACGACTTTTGATCATTTGAAGTTTAATACATGGAACTGGCCCAAAAAGAAAAGGACACGTCTAAATATGAGACTAAATGGAAAAGTGAATTCAGTTGTTGGAACTGATGTGGGAAATTCAGATGTGGGTCCAGTGGAGACGGAAGGGAACTTTGAGGAAGCTCTTTTTATGTCGAGTGTAAAGAGGAAAGCTCGTTCTGCATCTAAATACAGGCCAATGGCTTGCAAATTTGGTCAACCAACTTTAGCAGATGTTACTAACACCAAATGTGTTTCAGGGAGCATATCTTTAGCTGATGAAGAGAAGATGAAAGATTCATTATCGAATGGAAAGAGCAAAAAGCAACCGATGAAGAAAAACTCTGCAAGTCCCTCCCTCAAGAACGAGCTTACTAGATTGGGATACGCTGAATCTTCTCCTGATTTTATACCGAAGGACTCTAGAAGACGTATAAGTAAGACAGAAATCCGTGTTATGTTCAGCCAAAACCTTGATGATGACGTCGTCAAGCAGCAGAAAAAGGTTTTCTTTTTATTTGTTTCCGTTTGTCTATTTTCCATCAGAATAGAGGTTGCAGTAACTGGGTTGATTCGGGTTATGTTTGACCTTCAACAGGTCAAACTTGTAGAGTAAATTGTTGGCCAAATTATTTAGTAATATAATTTTTGACACACAAATCACTAACTGATAATACTGAGCAAAAAGTGTTTCGGGTCAATTCGACCCACCCTGTTTTGACCCATTACGAAACCTGCCCTACTCGTCCATATGCTTGTCCTGACTCCTGACCTGTCTTTGTAATGGATAGATCATGAAAATATTGGGAACTTCTATGGCAAAAGATTGTTCAGATGCTACGCATTTTGTGGCTGATAGATTCGCGAGGACAAAGAAGATGTTACAGGCAATGGCTCTTGGTAAACTGGTTGTGACACCTTTGTGGCTCGAGAGCTGTGAGCAAGCAATGTGTATTATCGATGAGAAAAATTACATTCTTAGGGATGAAAAGAAGGAAAAAGAAATCGGCTTTAACATGTCTGTTTCATTGTCTCATGCAAGATCACATCCACTTTTGAAGGTAATTTTGGGGTGTTTGGATGTTCGCTTTGGAAGTGATTATTTTACCGTTCAAGTGTCAAATAATAAGTCTGATACTAGATGTAACAAATTGATTTTCAAAAGATAGAGTAACATTAAGTATATACCCTTGTGTCGATTGTTACATATTACTTTTTTCAAAAAATCAGGGAATTTTCCAAACGCTCAACACAGTCAATAGTTATCATCGCATTTAATTTAGCATAATCACATTCAAACAATAATTCTAGTATCTAATAACAACTTGTAAAACACGCATCCAAACACTCCCTATATGCCTTAATGCTATGTTTGGTGCTGTTACCAGGATCGGAGAGTCTTGATTACTGCAAACGTAGAACCCGACAAAGAAATGATTGTAAACTTAGTCAAGGCAGTTCATGGCCAGGTGCATATCCTACTCTTATGTTATATTCTCATTAAACATAAAAATATGATCATCTTATACCACTATACAAACGCCTTATGTCAAATTACATCTTGATACATTTATTTTTACGGACCCACCACTGATTATCATGTTATAAATGAAATGTTTCACAGGTCGTTGAAGGCATTCAGAAAGCTGACTTGGAGTATAATGTATTGGATGATCTCTTAATACTGTCTTGTAAACAAGATTATGCAGCATGCGTTCCATTCTTAGACAAAGGTATAGATAATAGACCCGTATTTTTGTTAGGCATATCAGTTGGTAACATCTGATATTCAAATGAATAAACGTATGGTATGTATGTGTGTACAACTACTTGCAGGTGCAGCAGTTTACAGTTCAGAACTCTTGCTAAACGGGATCATTGTTCAGAAACTAGAATATGGGAGGTAAGTTCACTGTGTGGCTCCCTAGTAGCTTTCTATGTTTACTGATACTGTCAAGACTCAAGACTCAAGACTCAAGTGGTATCAAAATGGGTCGGCGGTCGAGTAACTGGTCCGGTGGTTAACTCTAAAGTTTGGGTCGAAACAGGTCGCGTGACCCACACACATTTTAACCTTTTTGTCAATTTAATAACGTGCTCAGCTGGGTTACAAAATCAATGTCAATAGAGCGATAAGGTTTTTGCACGTTTAAATACGCTTCAGATTACTTTCAACCCGTTCCACCCGTTTTCTTACCCGTATGTGAGGATCATAACTAGTTAATCCTTTATTTTAGCTTAACTCATTTGACCCATTAGTGATAAAAACATAAGCCACATTGGGCCATGTATAAGTAAATGGGTCAGAATTTCCACGTATCTGTGCAGCCTAATGACCACGTGTATTTGTGATTTTATTTATTAGCCATTTTCAAATTTTCATTACACGGGTCTATTTACCTGATGGTAACTAAAAATTAAGGCTCAGACAAAATATGGAGAAAATGTAGGAAATTATTGTAACTGAATAACATCAGATTCTAATGCATTGTCAGATGAGATGTATATAATGTCAAGTATGATGTTTTTAACGTTTCAGGAATCAACTCTTCAGTGACCATGTTAAGATGAAACGTTATGCGAGACAACGAAAGAAAAATGGAAGCCAGCATCTTCTTGGTTGCTAGGATCGTTAAACAATATAATCTCCTGTACATTTGCATATTTTAGGTGACATGTCAAAATGGCGATTTTGAAACACTGTTTTCATGATTTTTTGCTTCGAACCCCAAATGCCATTTTGATTCTTGATTAACGGCTGACAAAAGATTATCAATTTAAGTGCAGATTTTTGTATTTTCGTGTGTCTCTTTTAACAAGGGTAAAAATGGGACATAAATGGTATTTTGCAAGCAGCTTCGCTCTCAAAACGGTTTATGATAAACCACAATGCCAGCTTATAAAATGGTCTGAACAACAGTTATGAATTGTACATTTGCATACGCACATAAGTTTACTATTTGACCTTAAGAAGGTCAAGTTGACTTATATTTGACTTTAATGTCTGTTATGCACATACTTGTGTGATAAAATAAGAACAAAAACAATTGTAAATATAGAACCCATAAGTTGATGGGTGCAAAGTCAATTTTAGAAGACAATATTTATGGGTCATTATCTTGGGATTATAAGCATTTGATATAACAAATTTCCGAAAACTTTTATCAACGCTCTAAAGTAGCTTAAATAAACATCTAAAATAAGCTTATATATGCTATATAAGCTACTAATAAGCCCTTCTAAACAAGTTTAAACTAACACTGAGAACCAACTTATTTATGATATCATAAATTCAAATTTAAAAGAGTTAAAACTTGTTTCTTGAAATTAAGCTTACTATATAGTTTATTGCTTATAATTTTAGTGAGTGTTCGTATTAGCCAGTTAATATAAGCTAATAAGCGTTTGAAGTAGTTTATGCTTGTAGGATAACTTAAAACCTTAGTAGGTCGAAGCCTTTTTAAATCGGCCACACATAAAAGCTTATGGAACCCTATAGTTATGCTCGTATACTTGAGCTTACACGCTTGTTTAAATACTATAATTAGCTTATTTAGTCATATAAGCTTATAAGCTATTTATAAATAGTCTTAAATAAACACTTAAAATGTGCTTATATTTCTCTTTAAGCTAATAAGCCCTCTAAATAAGCTTAAGAAACACCCATAATCACATTAGAAGGTATACTCTTCAATATATCAGATGACATAAATTATAGAAATATAAAAGATTAAGAGCTAATATAAGTTATCGGGTTGTCGACAAAATGTTTTATAAAATGAAAGATGTTATATAAACTATTTACTCCATGTGGGATTCAAAACTTAAAACCAAGTTTTCACAAAAGTTAGTCCATACAGAAAATGAAGACATAACCCTTTTGTTAACGTAATCAAATACTCTATTATTTTTGTTCTTTTTACATATTACCTCAGAGACATAATAACGTCTTTTGTAAGTGTTCATCATTTTGTAGTTTAGGCTGTAACACAACTTATTTATATGTTTTCTTTATGACCCATTGAAATATTTATGGCCGCTTGAACAATGTATAACATCGGTTTTATATGCATTCGGATAGCTACACACAGTAATTAAATTGTGGAATTAACAGACCTTGTGTGTCACTGACACTTTGTGATTTCATTGCAGCTAGACAATGTATTTTGTCATTTTATAAGCTTATACAAACACCCCTCATCATGTTAAACGACATACTCTTCAATGTTTTACCTGTCTAAAACCTTATTTTTATTAGATGAATATATTAAATTAGTTGATAATATTAGTGAGTCATAGTTGACTCATATGTTTGGTATGATTATATTATCCTTGTCGTGTTTTGTTGTAAATTAGTTGTAGGCTTTATCTTTATCTTGGGCTCAAGCCTATCTCTTGTATCCTATATATATTATATGTTTTATGAAGATAATCAAGGACATCAATTAGCCTTCCGGGGTTTTCTATCTTCCAATAATTTTAATACGGAGAAACTCTAGAAAAAGAAAATTAAGAACTTATATAAATTGCCATCATCGACATCACATATTTGTTATTTTTTTTGCTTATACGAATTTGTAATATCCACAACAATAACTCTCTCAAAAGAATCGAAAATCTCTCTATCTTCATTCTAAAACCTACTTTCGTTCGTTTGAGTCGTTTCTATGCCTCTCAAAAGAATCAAATCTCTCTCTATCTCTATTATCAAAACCCTAGTTGTCGGCCACCATGAGCACGCCAACTAAATGTTTTTTAACATAAATTCTCTTATTCAAACTAACCAACGGTCGTAATGAGCGTTCCTATCATTTAAAAAAAAACCGCTTTACTTTCCCACCTTTTTTTCTGTCCAAAAAAAATTTGTTATTAAAAAAAAATCTATGTGAACCTCTATCAAGTTTCTTCTCAAGATTTCTCTACGTTTGCAAGTTTAACTCCAGTCGGATCGAAGACCTCCGCTCCAACTGCGGGGGAGTAATAGATGAATATATTAAATTAGTTGATAATATTAGTGAGTCATAGTTGACTCATATGTTTGGTATGATTATATTATCCTTGTCATGTTTTGTTGTAAATTAGTTGTAGGCTTTATCTTTATCTTGGGCTCAAGCCTATCTCTTGTATCCTATATATATTGTATGTTTTATGAAGATAATCAATGACATCAATTAGCCTTCCGGGGTTTTCTATCTTCCAATAATTTTAATACGGAGAGACACTAGAAAAAGAAAATTAAGAACTTATATAAATTGCCATCATCGACATCACATATTCGTTATTTTTTTTGCTTATACGAATTTGTAATATCCACAACAATAACATAATACTAATCCCAATTTATAAGGTCCCATACACCAAACAATATAAATAAGCACAAATTCTTTGAAAAATCCAAATAAGGTAAAGTTAAAACGAATTTGTAATATCCACAGTCCACAACAATAACATAATACTAATCCCAATTTATAAGGTCCCATACACCAAACAATATAAATAAGCACAAATTCTTTGAAAAATCCAAATAAGGTAAAGTTAAAACGAATTTGTAATATCCACAGTCCACAACAATAACATAATACTAATCTCAATTTATAAGGTCCCATACACCAAACAATATAAATAAGCACAAATTCTTTGAAAAATTCAAATAAGGCAAAGTTAAAATAAAAATTAAGGACTTTTATAAATTGATGAGGCGGAACTAATTTGCAAAGTCAAAATAGTTATGTTTGCATTAACTAATTTGCATCATCTGCACCACACTTTATAAATAAGTGGAAATTATTTTCTAAACCCGATGTGGGTTAGAACTTGAAGTAAGTTTTTGCAAAAGTAATTTACTTCTTTCTTACTTGCTTCTGCTTACTACTTATTGCTTACTGCTACGTGTCGCTAAATATGGATAAGTGATTTCAATAAGTAATCCCAAGCATCCTGTATAAGCGACTCTAATATTCATACACACTTTCCACTATAAGAATTCTTAATTAGCAACCTAAACAGCTTATATGAAGTACGGTTGTAATAAGCAATTCCAAACGTCCCCAATTTCTTTAATGGAAAACAATAATAGAGATGGTTCTTATAAGAAAACCATTTTTTATGTGTTTCGGGCATTGAGATACCCCTCACAAAGAGTGGTTCCAAAACCAGTCTCGATGAGCCATTCTAACCGGTTGGTATGAACTTCTGTGTAGTACCTGTTGATAACTGTCTGAAATATATAGGACCCGGAAATCTGTTAAACTTTGAATAAATCTTAAACTAATCAACTTGATTACAATTCTTTGTATCACGAGCCGTGTTTCTGATTGTAGTTTGGATGACTACACACTTGAGAATGAGCACATTTATATATGCATATTCAATCTGTAGACTACAAACTTAGACTTTAGCTCAACATTGAACATTACCATTCCTTACAGATTTGGAACACGTTTTTACATATATAATATTGTGAACGACAATAAAGTTAGCATCAGTATATGGGAGTCCATGAAAATAAAGGTGAAGCTGGTGGAGAAGGATGTGATGATGACGGAGAAGATGAATCAGAAGAGCTTGATTTCCAAGAATTCGTTGTGTAGGTCACAGGATTTCGAATAAGTAGAGGTACCATGTCTTCAAGCAATCCTTCTGAATTGATTGCTACTTCAGGTGGATTGATATCTTTTATCGACATGGTTGTTGGTTGTTGATCAAGACAAACATGTCTTATGCTTACGTCGGTGTCTTTATTTGGTCGTTGATGTGCCCCTAACCCAAAATTGAACCTTCTAGACTTTTTTGTTGGCGGGTCAGGATTCTCGGATTGACCAAACATGAAGAATGGATACATGTAGTGAAGGTGAAGTCCTTCATAAGTGATGATTAATGTGTCCGGGTCATCATTGGATCGCTCAACTTGTTTTTTCGCACCACAATGTGGGTTGGTGCACTTATAATAGCTCCTGTTCATAAAAAAATTGATGTTAAAATCATTATATAGAAGCAAATTGTCACATACGAGTATAAATATTTATACTTGTTCATACTTCATAATACTAGCTACTAATGACTTAAAGTATCCGAAGATACCGTGCATAGTTGATATATTGTCTAAATTATGATAAAAAATAAAATGAAAGAAAGAAGAAGAAACAAAGTAGCTACCGTGGGTTGGAGCTGTTTTTAATGGACTTCTGACCATATTTTCGCCATTTATAACCATCATCTGCCATTAAATTGCTACTACTTTTCATTTTCAATATATATTTGTTGTTCTCAACTCTACCATTACTCACTCCTCTCTCCATATCTGATGATGAAAATCTGTACACGTATGTAGTTAATTTAGAAAACTAGTAGCAACATGCATTAAAGAAGAAACTTAAACCAACCTAGCTAATGACGAAAAATCCGGAGTATTATTTGTGTAACTTGAAGCCAGTAACGCTGTTTCAATATCGGTTATTGTTGGGCCTGAGTAAATGTTGTTATCTGCTTCAAACGAATCAGTTGGGAAGTGTTGAGCTGCCAAAAAGAATGGCGTTTCGTTCTGAAGAAGCTCTCCAATTAGAAGATCATCTTCAAACACCCCATGTTCCGCCATTGTATAAGCTAGGCTGACAATTTTTATACACACAAACAACAAAGGGGTGGTTTTACGAGCTAGCTTATGATGAAGTGGGTAAGGTAAGGTAGTGAGAGTGGAGCAGATAAAAATGGCTTTTGCTATGTTATGGAGTTGGCGTTGTGTACATATAATACTATTTTACATATATATAGCAATCAGAGGTTGACTTTTTTTCTTATAATCCTCATGGTACAATCATCATGAAAGTTCAGTTTTGGATGTTGCAGTAATTAACATGTAGCATGTGAATGTTTATTTGGATGTCAATGCACATACTTTACTATATGTTGTATAATTTTCATAAATGTGAGTTTTTGAAATATTATCATTATTGTTTTAACATGTTTAAAGATAATCCTACTGAAATCTTTTCTGTATCAAGATCATCAATGATTGTGTTAATAATGATGGAAACGAAACAATTAAAACAGTCATGAATATGAATTTTTGGTCTTTTGGTGGATATATACAGTATACTAAATAAGTGCATAATTAGAACGCATGGAATGCCTTCATGGTGAGGCAAGTCCATTAGGGAAGGGGGTTGACTTTTGAATAGAACCGAAAACATCATTGCCTGTTAACTTGGCATTATTCTTTTTCTTAGTTCAATTCTCGTGGACTTGTTTGTCTCTTACATACAACTTTTACATCTAACCAATCATACCTAAACCATAACCAGGTTGTCTTATTATCCAAAAGTCAAATCAATATTCATGTATTTTAACAAGGTTTATCTTCATACTAGTGGATATTTAGTTACAGTACGTGGTTGATGAATCACTAAAACTAACATGTGTTGATGGATGTCAATTGCATATTTACAATCTAATAATCAAGTTCAATCTCGTATCTGAATGCATCAAAGAAGACATAATCAACAATGATCTTTAAGCTAAATATCTAACACTGCAGAAAGACACATTGAACTGAAAACATACAAGTAGATGATTTACTACTAGAGCCGTACCTGGTCTCTATGCTCAACAGATTCACTGCCTTCAGTTGTGATTAGTGGGCCATACAGAGTGTGATGCGGTTGCAGTCTCATTGCAGGATAGGTTGAAGTGGCTTGAACAAGATGTCGTCAAGAAAGTGGTGTGATACTATATCTCTTTCGGGTCTTGCTTTGCATAAAATTACAATATACCTTATCAGTTCCGTTTCAGATATTTTACCTTCTTTCATATACCTACTTTTTAAAAAGATGATTGTGGGTCTGTTTTGGGTCATTTTATCATGCATGTGCTTACACATTCCCAACGCAAGTATAGAATATTATATACAAATCTTACATTTTCATGGCCAAAGCTAGCATTTTTATATAAAATTATCTTTTTTGGGACCTAATTTTTACGCGTTATGGCCATCAAGTGGCTCAAACTGCACAAAAGCTATTTTTAAAGTTCTATCCACAACTTCTACTTTGCTTAATCCACCCAAGTAAGGGACATGTATTGGTGGGGGCATTCCATACACAATTTCAAAAGGAGTTGATTGAGTAGCAGTGTGAAAATTGGAGTTATATCAAAGCTCAGCTAAGGATAACCATTTAGCCCACTCCTTTGGGTGTTCACCAGTCATACACCTCAAATTTCCCTCTAAACATCTATTTACCACCTCTGATTGGCCAGTCATACACCTCAAATATTCCTCTAAACATCTATTTACCACCTCTGTTTGGCCATCCGTTTGAGGGTGGTAAGATGTAGACCTTAACAACTAAACTTGTAACAATTTAAATAACTCTGTCCAAAAATTAAAAAGATTTTATCTCTATCAGAGACTATGGACTCAGGCATTCCATGTAGCTTATATATATTGTCCAAGAAAGCTTGTGCTACCTGATTAGCAGTAAAGGGATGAGTTAAAGCTATGAAATAGGCATACTTGCTGAGTGTGTCAACCACCACAAAGATCACATTCTTCCCTTGAGACTTTGGTAACCCTTCTATGAAGTCCATGGAAACATTGGTCCATATATTTTGTGGAATGAGTAGGGGTTGGAGTAGTCCAGGGTATGCTGCTAAGTTTGGTTTATACTTCTGACAAACCAAACACTCCCTTACATACTGTTTGACTTGTTTCCTGAGACCCTTCCAATATAGTGAGAAACAAATTATGGAGGCTAATTATGAAAGAGATTAATGGCCCATTAATCTCTCATAATTTCCATTGACTAGGGTTTGAGTAAATCTTCCATAAATAGGGATGAAAAAACACAGAAAACATAATCACTTAGAAGCGAAGGGTTCTTGATTTGTGCCTAAAACAAGAACAAACACTTTGTTTTATCGCAAGGAGGTATTCGTGTAACCCAGGCATAGAGTTGAATAATCTTCTTTGGAAAGTGATTACATGACTTCAAGTGATATCCGGTAACCTTAATTGATAATTAGCTAGGCATTAATTATCTTTCTTAGCTCACAACACCACCAACAAAGGACTTATACATACTAATCTATCTTTTACTCTTTACAGGTCATGTTTGAAATAACAAGCTCGAGGAGTAACACAAAAAATGATTATGACATACTTAACAAAGAATTAAAAAGATTCCCCCCTAACGAAGTTGTCGAGGTGAAGGAAGTTGACAAAACACCGTTTTGTCTCAACTTCGAAGATGGAACAGTTATTTCGGACACACAGGACCACATGTGTGTCACCCGACTAGACTTAAAGATACAACACAAATCGTGGTCCTTGTTGATCTCGGTTTTCGAAGCTCACGCACCTTGTGCATGTGGCGCTTTAAACCACAACTTTCTATGAGTGGTCAATGCTCACGTCCTCCTTGCCGTGTTGCAACCGCAAGAACATATGAGGAATTCGAACGGCTTACCGGACCAATCCATGTTCCACTCCAAGATACTATTATCTACTCCCACAAAACATCAAAGATAGGTACTAAGACGACATATGAAGCTCTCTTGGAGGGCATGTATCTTGTAACTGCGGAAGAGGTTGTAACCGCTGAAGAGAATCGGGATTTTAATTTGGGTGCATATGGAGAATATCCAACGTTAAACACGCATCCAAATTTTCTGTTGGATCGTTTACTGAATAGATCTTAACCTTTAGCTTGTAAAGGGTTTGTTCCCTTAGATAATTCTAAATCAACAATAATGAAACACTGATTTGAACACTATTGATTATGCGGAAACTAATCAATAATGCTAAAAAGAACAATA
>BQNB010035561.1:18007-50769 GCA_026074375.1 Tanacetum coccineum
GCCATGATAAAACTTATAATTTTCATCGCCCTCAATAGCCCACTTTATTTTCGCTTTTTGAGCCATTTCCAGAGTATCAACCTTTTCGATGTAACAATTCGTATTTTTGATCAATGAACGACGTCATTTAATTCAGTATTTATTTTTTTCTTCTTTTCTCGTACGCGTTTGCTTTTAATTTTAATTATTACGTTAAATCACGTAAACTAAAAATCACCAATCAACGTAAACGGGCACCAAACGAATTAAAGTTTTCGTCAATAAAGCAATATATTATTTTTACTAAAGTAATAATTTACTTATTATGTTTTATTTTTATTGGTTACGTAAATTGGTTACGTTTCGCGATAAATTAAGTTTAGGCATTCCCAGAACCACAAAAATATTTTTCTACGCTTCAACAAATACCCACTTTTATACCCAATACTCAAAAATCACAAAAATATATCATACATATGCATGTATAACCGGATATATAGAGATGGATACAAAAATATCTAGTTTAAAAACACCACTCCTTATTTTCATGAGATTATGTCTCATTTAGGGAACCAACAACCCTTAGTCTCCAAGTTTTGACCAAAGACCAAGACCATGGATTTCCTTAAGACCCTCCTTATGTCTATTTGACTAGTCAAGGAAGTATAAAAGGCCTTAGCTAGAGATATAACACACACACTCTTCATTTTCTTAGGTGAAACTTCACTTTCTCTCTTCCTTTTTGCTTCAATACCCACGGCTCAAAAAGAACACCCTAAACCATCCATACAATTTTTATTTTCAATATTTCTAAGTGTTTACACATCATTCCTATGATAACCTAAGATGTTTTGAAGGGTTGGTTAAGCAATTGCAAGGTTAATAAGTTATTGCAAGATAGGTTTCTTGGAACCTAGGATTTTCTTGGTTTGCAAGCTTTAGTTTTTCATCTAAACAAGGGTTTAGATTTTGTTGGTTATCATCATAAATCTCATAAGGTTATCTAAAACCCTTTATGTCTTTACATTTATCATTTTATGTGTATATAAGTTCTATGTAGTGAAATCACCATTAGGTTACTTTTAAACATGTAAAACATATTTCTACTTGTGATTATAATTTTGTACACCTATTCATGTGTTATGTGGTTGAATAAATCATGGACTAGAGACCCTAAGGATGTAAGACATGTGATAATAAGTGTTATAATGGACTAGTAACAAAGTGGTTAAACTAAAAAGTTATAAAAACTAGTTTTAAACATATTTTTCTAAAAATATTCAAAAGTTGCTGTTTTAATTCGAAAAATAAAGCCTTCATTTTATATTTTTATAAAATACTACATGTCATGACGATTCCAAAATGATAAGAAACTCGAAAAACCGATTTATAACGAAAAAGATACGACGATTTCAAGTTTACGTTAAATATATACTTTTATAAAACTATTTTTATAAAAGTTACTATTCATGACAGAAACTTTTATTTTTGTAAACCTCATAAATAGATAGGACTTTCAATAACAAGAAAGTACTCGAAAGAATCGCTAAAAACGGAGCTATAACGAATAAAATACGACGTTTACGGGTTTTACGATAACTAAAACTATAAAAATAACTTTATAACTGGTGTGAACAGTAAAAAGTACTGTTCACCAGTAGGTCCAAATTATGAAAATGTCAAATTATGATAACTCGTCCTAAGTATAAAGAAAGTTAAGAATTACCATTGTTTATACCACTTGATAACAGTAGGGATTTTGGAAGAGTTGTTTTTGTTGTTGATGATGGGTCGTCTTTCGAATAGATTATGGAACGAATGATGTTCCATTCTGTCCTTTTAATTAAAAGATTGAATCTGGTTAGTATATGAGATAGGGGTTTAAAGTAATTTTGGGGAAGAATAGAAAACCAAACATGGAAGGAAGGAAGTTATGAGGCCCTTTTAAGCTCGAACAAAACAATGAAATTAAAAAACTAAACCGGAACAGCAAAAGTCAGGTTTTGG
The DNA here is from genome assembly GCA_026074375.1 of Tanacetum coccineum. NCBI lineage: Eukaryota > Viridiplantae > Streptophyta > Magnoliopsida > Asterales > Asteraceae > Tanacetum > Tanacetum coccineum. Next base: position 19,994 of record BQNB010035561.1, read on the forward strand.
TTCGGTGCAATTCCAGACCTGAATTTTTCTTTTCATTTACTTTAATAAAATGAGACTATTTAGTCAAAGAACTTGGCTTGAATGACTACCCAAATTTTTTAATCCGGCTCACAGTTTGATTTAGGACTGAACAATGATCATATTTATTATATTGCTTTACTAATAAAATCTTTCTATGATCAACACGGCCCGTTTTGACCTGAACTCATTTCAGCCTGTGACGTCACATGCCCATTTTCCACCTATAATATGTACTTTTTTCAAAAATAAATGAAATATGCAACATATCAAGAGGCAATGTGCATACCCTGCCACTTCAGCAAGCTTGGGATCTGAATGTAAAGGGTTGTAATCACCAGAGAGCATGTAAAGCAGTGCCTACATAAGTTTAATTAAAAGCCCAGTATTCATGGAGCTTGAATTTGAGCAAAGATATAACATCAACAAGATAACTATATTTACCTGAGCCTTAAATAGATGCAGGGGTACTGATACTAATTGTAGAAATACTATACCAGAAAAAATGATTCACCTGGTACCAAGATAAGCATGTAAAGTGATTGCTTTCATTTGAACTCGCAATAACCATTTTTGGAACACTCGTAATAACAAATCGAAACACTCGCCATTTTTAGTGCAATTTCCTATGTAAGTTGCATTCTGTAGTTAGTTGTTTCTTTCAATACTTATTAGATAGTTTTCATTTTTGGTATAAGCTTGGATGGGAGCCGTGACGGATATCTATTAGAGGGATTCTGATTTCTTAAATTCAATGAAACTTTTGTCTTATAAAATCTTAATGTCTTTTTATCAAAACTATGGGACCTAACGTGAAAACTCTGATCTTTTGTAATGACATTGAATGAATCTTATTTTTAACGTCCATTTAAGGTCGTTTTCTATATCTTGATTTTTGTACTTTGACGTAGCACCCCATTGTTACCTTTCCGCTGCGACCTGATTTTGGGGGTGTTACAGATGGTACCAGAGCCAAGGTTATAGGGAACTGGGTCATTTTCAAAACCTAGTCTATAACCACAAAGTTTAAAGGTTTTCTTTTCTTTCATTTTTAAATACAGAATCCTTCATCGCTATCCGATATCCACGCGCGCGTATTCCCTGATCCTTACTTACTTTTCTGATTGTCATTATTGCATTATATATATATAATACTTGGTTTAAATTCGATCTCTTACGTCTATCTTTTGACATATCAGTATCTATTTCTATCGGTCAATTATATAAATATTGACCATTCTGATTAAATTATGATTATTTATATCACTTTTCTATTTCCTTTTCTCTATTATTATCACGAGCCATGACTTTTCATACCTTTACAAATTCTTAACGAATTGTGTACTTGCGTGGCCAGAATCATGCCGCCTAGGAGATTTAAGAAGAAATCTGTTAAGAGGATAGTGGAAAAGCGTGTGGCCAAAGCTATTGAAGAATATGAAAAGACAAGAACTGACTCAAACAATGCTGGTGGATCTGGATCAGCAAATACTGGAGGGACTGTTGCACCAGAGATGCATGGATGTTCGTATAAGACATTTACGAACGGCAAACCTCACTCTTTCAACGGGACTGAAGGTGTAGTCGGACTGAAACGTTGGTTCGAAAAGATGGAGCAGGTGTTTGAGATTTGCAAATGTGCTGAAGATGACAAAGTGAAGTTTGCTATGTGCACGTTCGAGGGTCGTGCTCTGACCTGGTGGAACGGAAATGTTCAAACTTTGGGACTTGCTAATGCTAATCAGATCCCCTGGAGCAACGTAAAAGCTATGATGACTACTGAATACTGCCCAGCAACTGAAATCCAAAAGATGGAACAAGAACTTTGGACTCTTACTCTAAAAGGAGATGATATCGAGGCTTACAGCAATCGCTTCCACGAACTGGTTTTGATATGTCCTGAATTGGTGTCCACTGAAAATAAGAAGATTGAAAAGTACATTCGTGGGTTTCCAGAAAGAATCAAATGAAATATCACTTCTTCAAAGCCTGCGACCTTGCATGAGGCAATCAACATGACCTGTGAACTGGTCGAGCAATCAGTTCAGGGTATGGTTGCAAGAATTGGTGAAAGCAATAAAAGGAAATGGGAAGACCACCAAAGAAACACCAACAGCAATAACCCCAACAACAATAACCGCAACCTAAACAACAATTATCACCAGCAACAAAACATAAGGCAGGAAGCTGCCAGGGCATATGCTGCAGCTCCAGCTGAAGGTAAGGTTTATGCTGGAAATCTACCGTTGTGCAACAAGTGCACGTTTCATCACAATGGCCAGTGCACTGTAAAGTGCGCAAACTGTAAGAGAGTTGGTCACTTGACCCGAGACTGTAGGAGTCCTGCTGCTACTAACAATCAGAGAAACCTCACTTGCTATGAATGTGGGAATCAAGGGCACTACAGGAGTGATTGCCTAGAGTTAAAGAACCGAAACCATGGAAACCAAGTTGGAGGTACTGAAGTACTGGAATGGTGCATGCCTTAGTAGGAGGAAAAACCAATCAAAATCTTAACAATATGGAGGATGATATCAATGCTTAGACTTTATCCCTTTAGGAATTCTCGTTGTATTTTCGCTTAAATTTCTGTTGTACCGAATGATTTCAAATTATCTATCAATTAATGTATCGTAAAAATTTCATCAACTTTACTTTAATCCTCTATTATAGCATTGCATTATTAATCCTTAATTATACATGGCCTATGATCAACTATGTATAATTCAGGAAGGACCATGCCCATGCTGAGAGTAGTCACCTTAAAACTTCTTGTCAAGAAACAATTTTCTATTTTTGGGTGCATATTCATGAAACACGTTTACTTTAGGAAATCGAATTAGTAACCATAACAACTAAGCAGACCTTTACTCCACCTTACTATAAAGTCGACGTCATCTTATACCAAATCCTAAGCCACAAAGCCGAGACACATCACTAGCCGCCCTAGGACAATTCGCTATCAAACTTACTCAGCAAAAAGAGTTACGTCGATGTGAGGCGTAAGCCTTTAAAATTTTAAGTTGGCAACAAAGTTATGCTTAAGATTTCGCCTTGGAAAGGAGTAGTACACTTTGGCAAATGGGGGAAGCTAAACCCCAGATAGGTTGGAACCATTGCTTACAGGCTTGAGCTGCCTCAAGAGTCGAGCTGGGTTCATCATACGTTTCACGTATCTAACCTAAAGAAGTGTTATCCGATGAACCGTTGGCAATTCCGTTGGAGGAAATACACTTGGACGATAAAACCCAACTTCGTTGGAATTATCGGCAAGGATTCGAGTATACCTGGGAACATGAAGACCAATTCTGGAAGAAATACCCGCATCTTTTCTCTAAAATTGTACCTTCATCAAGTGTTGCGACTTGAGCCTTGAGGACAAGGCTCATTTAACGGGGAATGACTGTAACATTCCGTATTTTCAGGTCATTTACGACGTCATATATTTCACTAATTATTTTTTTTCTCGTACGTGTTTACTTTTAATTCTTATTATATAGTGTAATCGCGTAAGTTAAAAATCAACAATTAGCGTAAACGGACACCAAACAAATTAAAGTTTACGTCAAGTAATCATTATATTATTATTACTAAAGTAATAATTTACTTATTATGTTCTATTTTTATCGGTTACGTAAAACGTTTACGTTTCGCGATAAATTACGTTTAAGTATACGCAGAACCACTAAAATTAATCTACGCTTCAACAAATACCCATTATTATACCCAATACCCAAAGTTTTTATAAAACTTCACCTATGTTAACATTGTTGGTCATATTATACATAAAATAAATCAACTAGAACATACACTTTACTAGTATTACCTTTATACATTTAAACTACAACTTTAGGCTTCAAGTAAATGCTAGATATTTTGTATAATACCAAAAATCACCAACTAGCACCTCCCTCCTCCAAAATTTCGTGGCATATGTGATCCCTAGGGGACCAAGAGCACACAAACTAACCACTTGATCTTGTACAACCCTTTCTCATTAAACCTAAAGTGTTCATGTCTAGTTTTGACCAAAGGTTTTCTTTAATTCCCTCCCATGGTCCCTTTGAACTTTGAATCCATACAATTTTTATTTTCAATATTTCTAAGTGTTTACACATCATTCCTATGATAACCTAAGATGTTTTGAAGGGTTGGTTAAGCAATTGCAAGGTTAATAAGTTATTGCAAGATAGGTTTCTTGGAACCTAGGATTTTCTTGGTTTGCAAGCTTTAGTTTTTCATCTAAACAAGGGTTTAGATTTTGTTGGTTATCATCATAAATCTCATAAGGTTATCTAAAACCCTTTATGTCTTTACATTTATCATTTTATGTGTATATAAGTTCTATGTAGTGAAATCACCATTAGGTTACTTTTAAACATGTAAAACATATTTCTACTTGTGATTATAATTTTGTACACCTATTCATGTGTTATGTGGTTGAATAAATCATGGACTAGAGACCCTAAGGATGTAAGACATGTGATAATAAGTGTTATAATGGACTAGTAACAAAGTGGTTAAACTAAAAAGTTATAAAAACTAGTTTTAAACATATTTTTCTAAAAATATTCAAAAGTTGTTGTTTTAATTCGAAAAATAAAGCCTTCATTTTATATTTTTATAAAATACTACATGTCATGACGATTCCAAAATGATAAGAAACTCGAAAAACCGATTTATAACGAAAAAGATACGACGATTTCAAGTTTACGTTAAATATATACTTTTATAAAACTATTTTTATAAAAGTTACTATTCATGACAGAAACTTTTATTTTTGTAAACCTCATAAATAGATAGGACTTTCAATAACAAGAACGTACTCGAAAGAATCGCTAAAAACGGAGCTATAACGAATAAAATACGACGTTTACGGGTTTTACGATAACTAAAACTATAAAAATAACTTTATAACTGGTGTGAACAGTAAAAAGTACTGTTCACCAGTAGGTCCAAATTATGAAAATGTCAAATTATGATAACTCGTCCTAATACGAAAGCGTGGGCATAAGAAACGTTAAAATCGGGCTTAAAACGCGAAAGTTACGCCAGTTTTACTACAACGGTAATTATAAACGTTTTAACTTGTTAAACACAATTTTACCAAAACGATTAGACGGTGATATAGCTATATAGAATTATATGTGGTTTTAGTTAAGCAAAGTACTATATTACTAGGGAGTTTCATAATGAGGCCTCTTCGGGGTGGCGTATCGACGAGTTGTTGGATTTACGATTTAAAGTGTCCTAGCTCCTCATACGTCACTACATGACCTCTTAATTATGATATCCCGAACGATAGTATGATGAGCTATACGACCTATAAATAATCAAAGTGTTTAGTACTTATACGACCTATATTGGATTAGGTTGCATTCGATCGTAAGCGTGACGCATTTTCTATTGTGAATACTTGGTGTGATACCATTCACTCGAGGTGAGTTCGTAACCCCTTTTTCTACTACTTGCTTTATTAAATACGGGGGAGATTACATGCTTGATTTCTTTGGACACAAGTGTTTTCAAAACTGTATGCTATTTCCTGATTACATTATTGCCTAAGTTACCGTATTGCCATTTAAGTCCCCTTTTATCATGAACCGTTAAATACCTGCTGGGTATACGCTAGTGTTATGGATAGATCTATCGGGACTGACCATCCCCGTCTGGGCTGTGGTTTCTAGTTGACCATTGACGCATTTAACATTTGAAGAAAATTCGTAGGATGTTTGGCAACATCTGTATTGAGAAAATTCGTAGGATGTTTTTGTAACATTTGTATCCGTGTTGGGGCACAAACCTCGAGTACTGGTTTGTTTACAGTTTATTACGTTAAGGTTCGGTGTCATGAGCTTAGGGCAATAATACATGTTTTAGACTATTGAATGTGTTTCATAGTCTACTATTACTTAAATCTTGTGGTCCACGCTATTTCCTGATAAACCTATGAATTCACTCAACAATTTTGTTGACGTTTTAGCATGTTTTAATCTCAGGTGCTGAGGCATAAGCTTGGATGGGAGCCGTGACGGATATCTATTAGAGGGATTCTGATTTCTTAAATTCAATGAAACTTTTGTCTTATAAAATCTTAATGTCTTTTTATCAAAACTATGGGACCTAACGTGAAAACTCTGATCTTTTGTAATGACATTGAATGAATCTTATTTTTAACGTCCATTTAAGGTCGTTTTCTATATCTTGATTTTTGTACTTTGACGTAGCACCCCATTGTTACCTTTCCGCTGCGACCTGATTTTGGGGGTGTTACAGATGGTACCAGAGCCAAGGTTATAGGGAACTGGGTCATTTTCAAAACCTAGTCTATAACCACAAAGTTTAAAGGTTTTCTTTTCTTTTATTTTTAAATACAGAATCCTCATCGCTATCCAATATCCACGCGCGCGTATTCCCTGATCCTTACTTACTTTTCCGATTGTCATTATTGCATTATATACATTCTTATATATATAATATATAATACTTGGTTTAAATTCGATCTCTTACGTATATCTTTGGACATATTAGTATCTATTTCTATCAGTCAATTATATAAATGTTGACCATCCTGATTAAACTATGATTATTTATATCACTTTTCTATTTCCTTTTCGTTATTATCATCACGTGCCATGACTTTGCATACCTTTACAAATTCTTAACGAATTGTGTACTTGCGTGGCCAGAATCATGCCGCCTAGGAGATTTAAGAAGAAATCTGTTAAGAGGATAGTGGAAAAGCGTGTGGCCAAAGCTATTGAAGAATATGAAAAGACAAGAACTGACTCAAACAATGCTGGTGGATCTGGATCAGCAAATACTGGAGGGACTGTTGCACCAGAGATGCATGGATGTTCGTATAAGACATTTACGAACGGCAAACCTCACTCTTTCAACGGGACTGAAGGTGTAGTCGGACTGAAACGTTGGTTCGAAAAGATGGAGCAGGTGTTTGAGATTTGCAAATGTGCTGAAGATGACAAAGTGAAGTTTGCTATGTGCACGTTCGAGGGTCGTGCTCTGACCTGGTGGAACGGAAATGTTCAAACTTTGGGACTTGCTAATGCTAATCAGATCCCCTGGAGCAACGTAAAAGCTATGATGACTACTGAATACTGCCCAGCAACTGAAATCCAAAGGATGGAGCAAGAGCTTTGGACTTTGACTTTGAAAGGAGATGACATCGAGGCATACAACAATCGCTTCCACGAACTGGTTTTGATGTGTCCTGAGTTGGTGTCAACTGAAAAGAAAAAGATTGAAAAGTACATTCGAGGATTTCCCGAGGGAATCAAAGGAAATGTTACTTCTTCAAAGCCTGCGACTTTGCATGATGCAATCAACATGGCTCGAGAACTGATTGAACAAGGGGTTCAGGCTAAGGCATTAAGGATCGGTGATAGCAATAAAAGGAAGTAGGAAGATCAGCAAGGGAACAACTATCACCGGCAGCAAAACCGAAGACAAGAAGCTGCTAAGGTTTATGTGGCAGCCCCAGCTAAGGGTAAAGGCTATGCTGGGAACTTACCATGGTGCAATAGGTAAGGCACATCATCAGCCAGGTCCGTGTCCTCCTAGGTGTGGTAAATGTCACAAGATTGGTCACCAGGAAGGGGATTGTCGAACTAGGATTCCTGTAGCAAGAGACAATTCGCTACAGAATGTGACATGCTTTGGTTGTGGGAATCATGGGCACTACAGGAGTGATTGCCCGGAGTTAAAGAACCGAAACTAAGGAAACCAAGTTAAAGGTAATGAAGCACGTGTAATGGTGAATGCCTTAGTAGGAGGAGAAAACAATCAAAACCTTAACAACATGGAGGATGATATCAATGCTTAGACTTTATCCCTTTAGGAATTCTCGCTTAAATTTCTGTTGTACTTCCGCTTAAATTTCTGTTGTACTGAATGATTTCAAGTATCTATCAAATTAACATATTATGAAAACGTCAATTCTACTTTAACTCTCTATAAATTTTTATACAAATCACTCCCACAATTATTAGGAAATTATAACATAATTTATGACGAAAATGAGCATCGCATCGTTAGCCCTCAAATATACATAGCCTGATCAACTATGTATAATTCAGGAAGGACCATGCCCATGCTGAGAGTAGTCACCTTAAAACTTCTTGTCAAGAAACAATTTTCTATTTGCATCAAGTTTTGTGTGCGTATTCATAAAACGCGTTTACTTCTAGAAATTGAATTAGTAACCGTAGCAACTAAGCAAACATTCACTCCACCTTACTATATAAAGTCGGCATCATCAAAAAAAAGTGTTACAATTGACACGTTAAGCTGAAGGGAACAAATAAGCCCACTAGGAGCCGAGCCTTGGTCGCAACAATAAATATTAAACCAATATCACAAATCTTGAACACCAAGTTTTAAATCAATTTAGAAAGGAAATGCAAATGAGTTACCTATCGTGGTTAACGAAAATTATCGAAAGGCATAATTAAAGTAACAAACAAAGATTTATTGCCAAACATCCAATTTATAACTAGAAATAAGATTAAATAAGTACATAAAAGAATATACAAGTTTTATTACAACCCTCCCCTAATATCTATTCCTTCCAAAAGAGATCTGCGCCGATTGCAAGAACGATGAGGGGCACGAGAATTGCTAGAATAAAGGCCAAATACTGAAATCCTTCTTCGTATGGGAAGTAGGCAAGATAAATGTCGAGTGCTATCGCGGTCGCCATCGCCAAGAGCGTGATGATGTGCAACATTTTTGAGGATTGGATAAGAGAAAATGTAAGTGAAAGATTAAGTGTTGTATGGAGAAATGGAGGAGAAAATTTTGTATAAAAAGGGGGAAAGTAACCGTTGGGGGTTACTGTTCACCGACCGTTGGGACACTGTTTAAAAGTCAAAGTTCGTTGGAACTCTCGGCAAGGAGCTGAGTATACTTGGGAACGTGAAGACCAATTCCGGAAGAAATATCCGAATCTTTTCTCTGAACCCGTCCCTTCCTCAGGTGTTGCAACCTGAGCCTTGAGGACAAGGCTCTTCTAACCGGAGGAGACTGTAACATTCTGTATTTTCAGGTCATTTACGACGTCATCTATTTTACTAATTATTTTTTTCTCGTACGCGTTTACTTTTAATTCTTATTATATAGTAAAATCGCGTAAACTAAAAATCAACAATTAACGTAAACGGACACCAAACGAATTAAAGTTTTCGTCAAGCAAGCAATATATTATTTTTACGAAAGTAATAATCAACTTTTTATATTTTATTTTTATTAGTTGCGTAAAATGTTTACGTTTCGCAATTAAATTACGTTTAGGTATTCCCGGAACCACCAAAACTTTTCTACGCTTCAACACATACCCATTATTATACCCAATACCCAAAGTTTTTATAAAACTTCACCTATGTTAACATTGTTGGTCATATTGTACATAAAATAAATCAACTAGAACATACACTTTACTAGTATTACCTTTATACATTTAAACTACAACTTTAGGCTTCAAGTAAATGCTAGATATTTTGTATAAGACCAAAAATCACCAACTAGCACCTCCCTCCTCCTAAATTTCGTGGCATATGTGATCCCTAGGGGACCAAGAGCACACAAACTAACCACTTGATCTTGTACAAACCTTTCTCATTAAACCTAAAGTGTTCATGTCTAGTTTTGACCAAAGGTTTTCCTTAATTCCCTCCCATGGTCCCCTTGAACTTTGACCACTTCTAATAGAAGGCTTAACTAGTCCAAGTTATATATAAGCATGTACAACTAGATACATATCACACACACTTCATTTTTAAAGTGAAAATCAAACAAATACTCCCTCTTGCTCACTACAAGCCCACGGCTCAAAACACTCTTCCCACTCAATCCATACAAATTTTTCTACCACTTATACAAGCATACACACAACATATCTAAGACCTACTAAGATGGTTTGAAGGTTAGGTTAAGTATTTTCAAGTGTTGAAGCAAAGAAAGTGAAATTAGGGTTTCTTGGGAAATTAAGGTTTCTAATCTTGCAAGCTTGGTTTAAAAATCTAAACAAGGGTTTAGATTATATTTCTCATCATCATTTATCACCTTAAGGTTATCTATAAGCCCTCACCTTTTCATTTTCATGATTTTATGAGTATATTAGTTCTATATGGCAAAATCACCATTAGGATGCTTTTAAACATGTAAAACATATTTTTGCTTGTGATTATAATTTTGTACACTTATTCATGTGTTATGTGGTTGAATATATTATGGTATAATGGCTTGTGGAAGACTTGTGATTAATTTATGTAGTTAAAAAGTATATAAAAACAAAGTTATACAAATAAACTCAAAAGATATATAAGGGGCTGTTTTGGTCCGAATTTTTGGACATGGATTTTATATTTTATAAAAATAGTACGTCTCATGACGATTCCAAAATGATAAGAAACTCGAAAAACCGATTTATAACGAAAAAGATACGACGATTACAAGTTTACGATAATTAATACTTTTATAAAAATAATTTTATAAAAAGTTACTGTTCATCAGGGACTTTATTTTTGGAAAAACATCATAAATAAATAGAACTTTTAAATACGAAGACGTACTCGAAAGAATCGCTAAAAACGGAGTTAAAACGAATAAGTTACGACATTTACGAGATTTACGATAACTAAATCTATAAAAATAAATATATAACTGTTATGAACAGTAAAATCACTATTCATCAGAAAAACTCAAATTTTGAAAATGTTATATTTTGATAACTCGTCTTAATACGAAGGCGTGGACGTAAGAAACGAAAGAAACGGACCGACAGTTTTACTAAAGTTTACTTATAAAGTTTTTTACTTTATAAATATGATTTCACTAAACTCGATTAGATGGTGATGTAGCTATAATAGAATATATGTGGATTAGTTAATAAAGTTCTATTTACTTGGGAGTTTCATAAAGAGGCCTCTTCGGGGTGGCGTATCGACGAGTTGTTGGATTTACGATTTAAAATGTCATGGCTCTCATACGTTTTACTTTATGACTCTTTATTATGATAGCCTCACGACACGTTAGTATGATAAGGCTATACGACTATAAATAATCCAAAGTGTTTAGTACTTATACGACCTATATTGGATTAGGTTGCCTTCGGATTCCTTCGTGACACATTTTTCTATTGTGAATACTTGTTGATTACCATTCACTCGAGGTGAGTTCATAGCCCCATTTCTATCTACTTGTTTTACAAACTCTACGGGGTGGAATTACATGCTTGTTTTACTACGGACACAAGTGTTTTAAAACTGTATGCTATTTCGTGATCATATTATTGCCTAAGTACCCTTGCCACTAAGCCCCCTTTTATCATGAACCGTGAGTTGCTATATTAGTAAGCGCGAGTGTTGTGGATAGATCTATCGGGACTGACAATCCCCACCTTTCTTTGGGGTCACAAGTTGACTCATGGTGCATTTAACATTTGAATAATACGTTGGTTGTTTGGCATCATCCTTTTTACTGCGTGGGGCATATATTACGATTACTTATTACGTGTTAAGGTTCGGTGTCATGAGCTTAGTGAAATAATACCTGTTTTGGACTAGCTGAAAATTTATTCATGGTTCTACTATTCTTAATTCTTGTGGTCTAATCTTTTACCGGACAAAACTGCGGATTCACTCTACCTTTGTGTTGACTTTTAGCATGTTTAATTTCAGGTCCTAAGGTATAAGCTTGGATGGGAGACGTGATGGATATCTAGAAGAGGATTCTGTGTTTATTTAAATTAAATGAACTTTATCTTTAAAAACTTAAGTCACCTTTTCGGTAGTCATGAAGCTTTTGTTGAATTAAAACGCATGTGGAATGTTTATGACTTTTAAAACTAATGGGACCCTAATGTATGAACCAAAAAAAAATTTGATTTTTTGGCTATGAATCGATGAAATCTTATCTTAAAACGTCCATTTAAAGGTCGTTTCCTATATCTTGTTTGTTGTACTTTGACGTAGCACCCCAATGTTACCATTCCGCTGCTACCTGATTTTGGGGGGTGTTACACAGATGGATGTGAAGAGTGCCTTCTTATATGGTACTATTAAAGAGGATGTATATGTTTGCCAACCTCCTGGTTTTGAAGATTCACAGTTCCCTGACAAAGTGTCATAAGGTTGAAAATGATTTTATGGTCTACATCAAGCTCCTAAAGCCTGGTATGAGACTTGTCTACCTACTTAATTGAAAATGGATTTAGAAGAGGCACTATAGATAAGACTTTGTTTATCAAGAAGGACAAAGGTGATATCTCGTTTAGTACTGGTGTATGGTTGGGATATCATTTTAGGTCCAACAAAGAAGTCTTATGTGATGAGTTTGAAAGTTTATGCAACAAAAAGAGTCAGATGAGTTCTATGGGGGAACTCACTTTCTTCTTAGGATTGCAAGTACAATAGAAGGAGGATGGAATCTTCATTAGCCAAGACAAATATGTGGCTGAAATATTGAAGAAGTTTGATTTTGCCACTGTGGAAGACAGCAACTCTACTATGACCTACATGGCGTTGTCAAGGATGAATAAGCTAATAGTGTGGATGTTCATTTATACAGATCAATGATTGGATCATTGATGTACCTAACAGCTTCTAGACCAGACATAACTTTTGCTGTTTGTGCTTGTGCAAGGTTCCAAGTTACCCATAAACCTTACATCTTCAAGCTGTGAAGAGGATCTTTATATACTTGAAAGGTCAACCTAAATTGGGCCTTTGGTATCCTAGAGATTCAAAATTTGACTTGAAAGCCTTTTTAGATAGTGACTATGCTGGTGCTAGTCTTGACAGGAAATCCACAACAGGAGGTTGTCAATTTCTTGGCAAGAGATTAATTTCATGGCAATGTAAAAAGCAAACAATAGTTGCAAACTCCACTACTGAAGCAGAATATGTTGCTGCTGCAAATTGCTGTGGACAGGTGTTATGGATTCAAAATCAAATGCTTGATTATGGATTCAACTTCATGAACACCAAGATTTACATTGATAATGAAAGCACCATTTGTGTTGTAAAGAATCTAGTGTTTCACTCTAAAACCAAGCACATAGAGATTAGGCACCATTTTATCAGGGATTCTTATGAGAAGAGACTTATTCAGGTGCTTAAGATCTATACAGACCATAATGTAGCTGATTTTATTAATAAAGGGATTTGATGTTAGCAGGTTCAACTATTTAATCGCTAGCATTGGACTTCTAAATTTGTAGCTGCATGGTTTCAGGGGAGGTTAATGGTGTATAAGTGCAGTGGATTATACACAAGTGCTATTTGGATTGAAGTTGGAAGGTAAATATGATGATCAGTTACTTAATACTGTTGGGCTTAGCTTTCTACTACTGGAAAACTTTGTACTGCTGGTACAAAATGTTTATACTGCTAGGATTGGTTAGTGTTGCTCACAGGTGTTTAAAGATGGTTTTGATGGATGTATTGGGTTAAAGATGCTCTTTGGACCGGTATTAAGGGTTAAACATGGTAAGAAGTTAGTTAGTGCTGCCAGGCTTGCTTTATGCTGCTGGGCAAAAGTTAGTACTGTCAGGCATAGAGTTAGTGCTGCCAGGCAAAACTTTAGTAATGCTGGATTAACGTTAGAGAAGTTATGCTCTGGGGTCTAATGTGTAATTATATCGGTTTCTTCATCAATAGGATTCTTTAAACACTATAAAACCGTTCTCATCACACATAATATCACCTAATTTCTTTCAACGGCTAAATATTAACAAACCATATCAAATTTCTGCGACCAACTGATTCATCAACAATGATGATTCTTACATTTGGTCAACACAAATAACATGGTTGCTTATCTGGAAAAGATGAGGAGAATGCTGCTTATCAGATATTGGCTTCCTGGACGTCGAGTTAGGATCAATTTTGCTTCACTGTAAGGTCCAACTATTATGCATTCTTACATTGAATAGTTTTGGAACACTGCTTGTCTTAAAACAATCAATTCAGAGAAATAAATACATGCCAATGTTGATGGCAAGGCTGTGGTAGTATCAGAATCATCAGTGAGGAGAAATGATATGTGAGAAATCACATATCCGTTTTACACCAAAAAATGACCCTAAAAAGATGAAAAATGAATATATTATACTTGTATATTGTGTATTTTGTCTTTTATGATGTGTAGGTACGGATATTACAAGAATCACATGAAAAGAGCCAAAAAACGAGACAAAAACGAACACGAGACAGAAGGAGTACACAAGAGCCAAGAATTTATCAAGCAAGGGTCAACAAAAGTCAACCATGGTAAAACTTGGTCAACTCATGAGAATACAAACCTTGAAATTACCAAATAATCCTTGAATGTTTAATCCACTTTCAAAAATGTCCTAAAAACTATTTACACAGTTTTTCTTCTTGTTACCTTGTTAGTCCTTTTGGACTAACGGTCGTTAAGTGTTATTTAACACTTTTACTAAAAGCCCAAAACCCCTTTCATTTAACCGAGCCCAAGAACAATACCAATGGCCCAATTCCTTTTCTTATAAAAACATAAGCCCAAGTCAGCACGTCTATTTACTCGGTCAAACGAATCAAAGAAAAGAATGTAACAATCCGTATTTTTGATCAATGTATAACGCTATTAAATTCACTATTTATTTTTTTTCTCCTACGCGTTCGCTTTTAATTTTAATAGTTAAGTTAAATCGCGTAAGCTAAAAATCAATAATTAACGTAAACGGACACCAAACGAATTAAAGCTTTCGTCAAGCAAGCAATATATTATTTTTATGAAAGTAATAATAAACTTTTTATATTTTATTTTTATTGGATGCGTAAAACATTTACGGTTCGCGATAAATTACGTTTAGGCATTCCCGGAACCACCAAAACTTTTCTACGCTTCAACAAATACCCATGTTTATGCCCAATACCCAAAGTTTATTAAACTTTACCCAAGCAAACATTGTTAGTCATATGGTACATTAATTAAAACTAACTAATACCATATTACATTACCAAGTTATACATTTATAAATAAAACTACACATTTATTTACTTTCAAGTTACAAAAGATCATCACCATAAAATACAAAGACATCATAAACCCCCTCCCCCTTAATTTGTGGGATAAATACCCCCACCTCAGGGGTACCAAGAGACTAACTAGACTTACCAATTGAGTCTTGCTACAACCTAGCTCATAAGGCTTGTGTCAGAACTTCAACATTGGGGGAAACCATGGACACCCTAAAAACCCTCCCCATGGGTCCCCTTGACCTATTTTTTTCCACCCTTGGAGCTTATGTTTGACTTCCAAATAGTTACCTTTAGACTATGATTGATATATTAGAAGCATGCACATAGTTAGTTTTCTCACCCATTCATTTCCTTAGCAAGAAAAACTTTACAATTTCTTATTTCCTTCTCCGTAGCCACGGCTTAAAACAACATACACAACCCAATCTATACAAATTTATTTACCTCATATTAAAGTGATCAAAATCATATCTAAGGTACCCTTTTAGGTGTTTTAATGGGCTTAGTTATGCCTTTACAAGGTTTGAAGTAGAAAAGGTTGGTTTAGGGTTTCATTGTTGGATTACGGTTTCTTGTTGTGAAGCTAGGGTATATAATACTAAGAAAGGGTTTGGATTTTGTTGGTCTTCTTATTGCATATATTATGGTTACCAAAACCCTTATGTCTTTACTTTTATTTTTATGTGTTTTCATGTTTCTATTATAACTAAATCAGCCATTTTGGTTTTTAAACTTGTCTAAATGGATAAATTTCTGGGATTATGATTTATAAACACTTTTCATATGATATGTGATTGGTAATATCATGGAATAACGAGATTTAGTACGTTAACATGTTGGTTTAAGTAGAAAAGTTTAAGCATAAACTAGTGATTAAAAGTTAATTAAAGAAAGTTTATGAATTCATGTAAGATTAAGGAAATTGTCTGGCTGTTTTATTTCGTGTTTTAGCAATAGGTTTAACATTTCTAAAGATAATACACATCATGACGTTTCTTAATGATAGAAAATAAAAACTCGAAAACCGATTTATAACGAAAAAGATACGACGATTTCAAGTTTACGTTAATACCGGGTTTTATAAAATAAGTTTTATAAAAAGTTACTGTTCATCAGGGACTTTTATTTATGAAAACATCATTTATATGATAGAGCTTTAATACGGAATACGTGCTCGAATGAATCGCTAAAAAACGAAGGCAATAACGGAATAAGATACGACATTACGAGTTTTTCGACAAAACTTAAAACGATTAAAAAATAAACTTAGGGTCTGTTGTGTTCAGGTAAAATTTACTGTTCAACAGTAAGTTCAAAATTTGAAAAATATCAAATTATTGATAACTCGTTCTTAATACGAAAGGGTGGGCTCTAAGAAACGTCAAATGGCATAAACGCGAAAGTTATGTCGTTTTTACTAAAGAGGGCAATTATATAATTTTTAGCTTATTAAACACAATTCTTACCATCAAAAATTAGATGCGTGATAGAAATCCTATAGACCTATATGTGGTATTAATCAAAGTGCTATATTACTAGGGAGTTTCATAATGAGGCCTCTTCGGGGTGGCGTATCGACGAGTTGTTGGATTTACGATTTAAAGTGTCCTAGCTCCTCATACGTCACTACATACATCTTAATTATGATTAGCTCGAACCGATTGTATGATGGAGCTATACGACCTCTAAATAATTAAGGTGTTTAGTATTATACGGACCTATTATTAGTTTTGGTTGCATTCGATGTAAGCGTGACGACTATTTTCGATGTGAATACTGTTGATTACCATTCACTACAAGGTGAGTTGTAGCCCCTTTTTCTATACTGTCTTATTAAATACGGGGAGATTACATGCTGATTTCTTTGGGACACAATGTTTTCAAAATTGTATGTATTTCCTGATACATTATTGCCTAAGTTACGTATTGCCTTTTAAGTCCCTTTTGTATCATGGAACGTTAATTTCCTGCTGGGTATACCGATAGTGTTATGGATAGATCTATCGGGGTCTGACCATCCCCGTCTGGGCTGTGGTTTCTAGTTGACCATTGACGCATTTAACATTTGAAGAAAATTCGTAGGATGTTTGGCAACATCTGTATTGAGAAAATTCGTAGGATGTTTTTGTAACATCTGTATCCGTGTTGGGGCACAAACCTCGAGTACTGGTTTGATTACAGTTTATTACGTTAAGGTTCGGTGTCATGAGCTTAGGGCAATAATACCTGTTTTTGGACTATTGAATGTGTTTCATAGTCTACTATTACTTCGATCTTGTGGTCCACGCTATTTCCTGATAAACCTATGAATTCACTCAACAATTTTGTTGACGTTTTAGCATGTTTTAATCTCAGGTGCTGAGGTATAAGCTTGGATGGGAGCCGTGACGGATATCTATTAGAGGGATTCTGATTTCTTAAATTCAATGAAACTTTTGTCTTATAAAATCTTAATGTCTTTTTATCAAAACTATGGGACCTAACGTGAAAACTCTGATCTTTTGTAATGACATTGAATGAATCTTATTTTTAACGTCCATTTAAGGTCGTTTTCTATATCTTGATTTTTGTACTTTGACGTAGCACCCCATTGTTACCTTTCCGCTGCGACCCGATTTTGGGGGTGTTACATAAAGTTTCAATGATTCACCTCTCACAGGAGTTAACATACCTGGAAGTGATGAGAATAGTCTGAAACCATAAGATTTGATGTACATATAGTCAGTGTTGCTGATATGAAGGGATGCTGAAAAGCTTTGAAGAATAGGTGCTGCAGAGATCAAAAAGAGATGATTTGAAGAATTGCAGATCAAGAATAAGTAGAAGAGTTTTATTTACAACATCCTCAGGAAGCTCAAATTGAAGACATTTGAAGAAACTTGAAGTTTACAAGTGAAGATCAAGTTAGGGGAGGATTGTTGGGAAATAGATTGTAAAAGACTTAATACTGGTAGTACAACAGTTAAGTCTGGTAGTATAAGTTAGTTCTGGCAGTACTAAGTTAATACTGGCAGTACTAAGTTAAGTCTGGCAGTACTGGTGATTTTGTGTGAAAAATACGTATTTTGCTCGAAAGAGAAATATGCAGGTATGAATCAAGCGAATATGTTTGAAGGAAGCGAAATATGTTTTGAATGAAGCAAAACATGTTTCAAGCGAAATATGAACAACTTTGAAGCGAAATATGTCATTAAATAAATAAACCTTAGTTTTTAAAATACCTTGTGCATTAAATAATGTATTTAAAATATGATCTAATCAACTCAATGTGCTGAACAGTAAGAAGAGGTTTTATGGTTCGATCTTACACCCAACAACATCTTAATTTCACGATGATTCTGAAGTCATAAGGTGGTTAGGTTAGGAATCAAATCTATGATTCCAACCGGAACGGGGGTTCATTATCCATGGTAATCCAACAGTTAGCATATACAGCCTTAGGTATGATTGGAGATGAATGATATGGGAATAATGCCGCTAATATTGAAGCTAACATTGGAAACAATCACAACAAGGTGTTTAGTAATGACGTACCTGGTAAGCATTGAAGGCTTGAAGAATGAAAAAGAAATGTATGGATAAAAGGTGTAAACAAAGAAGCCCTCCACACAACTTAGGCAGAAACTGGGTCAATACATAATCTATCAGAATCATAAGATGATTGCTGGTATTGAAAGCGAATCATTGACCAGTGAAGCAATGCACAAAACCTTCTTAGCCATTAGGGTTTTCTCTCAACAGAAAAACTTGTCTCCATTTTGTCACGGAGATACGTATGTTATCTATTGACATCTCTTCCGAGATGTTGATATCAAAAAAGGTGGCAATTCGCTCCAGCTAGTAGTACTAAAACCAAAATGCACTTTATCAAATCGGGTCTAGAGCAAACGAGATCAATAAAAATCTCATTAATGACACATTCCATTTCAAACACTTGTTGAACATCATCAAGTTCACAAGATGTTAACAAGAGTCCTACATAATATCCTTGTGGTATTTGCCAGAACATCCGAGTGATACTAATGTATTCACAATGAAGATAGAAATCCTGCTTGAGCCAACATCAAACAAGCTCTTGGTAGGTGACTTGCGAGATTCTATATGAATCAAACTTGTGACAATGGATATACGATTTTGGTCCTAGTTGAATGATTTGACGGTTGATTAATTTTGATAAAAGCATTAAAACTCACGAATGTGCCTTACAAAATCGTTTTACAAGTAACACGTCGATTGATTTTCAATTTCATATTTCTTGATTTTCTCACTAACCGTAAAATGCAGGTTAAAACGGTGGGTGCGGTATACCATAATCAACCAAATGTCGATTTCATTACCACATGTTCATGATCTTTCTTCAAAGACTATCTATCATGGAAAGCTCAAGATTAAAAGACAAAGTACTTCGCAAACTCTGATTTTGAAGCTTTCAAGATGAGGACATAGTATAAGTGTTGGTCAAAGACCAAGGATCGCAAATGGGCTAAAGACGATAAAAAACCATTGACATAGGCTCAAAGTCAGATCGCAAAGCATGAAGGAACAAGCTATAAACTAAAGAACAAAGATGAAAGACCCAAAACCACATGAGCTTTACGACAAAAACGCAATCTCATTGATCTCATGACGGAGTGTCATTAAGTGAACTCAATTCGGGGGTGATTGTTAGCCTCATAATATTGAGTCGAACAGAAAGTTTGTTAATTTCGTGTTTACGAGTCGCGGTCTATTTAATTAGTTAATGTTGTAATAGTTTAATATCGGGAATCAGGCTCGATAGTTACACTAATATTGTATATGTTTCGAGGTTTAATTCTAAACAAACCCGAGCCCGGGTCCTATTCAAATTCCAGACGTCACTTTAAGTGTCGGGGGTTTTATACCTTTTTCATCTAGAAAAGGTAAGCAAGATGTTCACTTTAATATATCTTTCTTATTTCCTTTTCTATATTCTCTCTCAACTCTCTCTCTTGTTTCTCTCTCTAAAACCTTCATTTCTTCTTCTATTTTCTTCTTCGATTCGTGTTGTATGATATGAAATGAAGTGTTATACAGGATCCTACAATTGGTATCAGAGCAGCCGTGAATTTGTGTATAATTCTTGTGGCTAAACAAGTTCAAATTAATAAGTTAGTAAGTAAGTTTATTTGTTCTTGGTTCAAAAAGTCTAACTCTGCATTTTTGTGCTTTAGATGTCTTTATGTTTATGTGTCTTAAGCAAGATCTAGATAAGGTAAACTTGTTGTGCAATAAAATCAAGTTAAATGGTAATAAAGGGTTTGATTTTGGTAATTTTGTGTGAAAAAATACGTATTTTTGCTCGAAGAAGAATATGCAGGTATGTATCATGCAAAATATGTTTTGAAGGAAGCGGAATATGTTTTGAATGAAGCAAAACATGTTTCAAGCGAAATATGGACAAAATTTGGATGCAAATATGGTCATTTGACACAAGCGAATATGTAACTTTGCAAAGCGCAAATATGTCATTTGAAAGCGAAAATATGACATGTTTGAGTAACTCATCGAAATATGACAAGGTCTAAAGCAGGAAAAATGCAAGTTGAAGCAAAAATATTCAATCCCCAAGGCAAAATATGCAAAAATTCAAGCGGAAACATGGCAATTCTTAAACAGAGTGATCAAGCAGCGTGAATTAAACATCGATTTAAGCCAGCGGTTTACTCAAATCTAGCGATTTACACAATGATCCAGCGATTTACACAATGATTCACACTGGATTTTTTCCAACATTGTATTTTATCTCGGACTTTGAACTTTAATCGACCGTTAACCAATAGCAAACAACATCAATCCTAAACCATACACAAGCTCTTAAAAGACAATCAAATCACAAAACAAACTTATAACACAATCAATATACTCTTTTCGTTTTCTATTAATTTTGTAAAATCCCGTTAACTTCCTTATCGGTTTTAATCATCAGACCTGTAAAAATCCATTGAACGATAATTTGTATCAAAAACCACAACCTCTATCACAATTACATCCACCTAAAGATCCAACATCTATCACACTATCATAGTTTTATAACCATTCATTCATCATGTTATCCAGTTAATACATCCTCAACTAGTTAGCAAAAGGCACAACAATATCATGGCACGCTGGTTCAAAAGATTCGCCACCAATGCTTGACCAAGAAGATATTCACAATGGAGATCACGTTTTCTACGGTACATTGACATCGAAACAAATGGTGAGGGACTGAGAAAAAGCATACTATCTGGTCCCTACGTGCCATCTACTATACTAGTTCAAGCTGTTGCTGCAACGGAAGGTAATCCTGCAATACAACAACATACAACAATTGAAAAAAATATTGATCATGACTACCAGAGAAAAAGAACACTTTCTGTCTAAAAAAGAAGCAATTTTCTTGCTTTTAACTGGTATTGGAGATGATATCTATTCCACTGTTGATGCTTGTAAAACAGCTGAAATCATTAATGAAGGTAGGGTTGACCAGTATCCTGAACAATGTCAAGTTAAAAGTCATATGCTTGATTTATCATCTGATAACCAGACAACTGACTACTCAAAACAATCACTCGAGTCTGAAAATATTTTACTCAAAAAGATAGTTGCCCAATTTCAAAAAGATTTTTCAAGAATGGAAGCACATTGTATTTCTCTCGAACTTAAATATCAAAATCAAGCTTTTAAAATCGAGGCAACATGGTCAAATTTTAAATGAAACAATTAATAAAGCCAAGATCAAAAAGAAAATTGATGTACTTGAAACAGTGAACATCGAATTAGAACATAATGTGGCTAAATTACGTAAGGAAAATGAGACTTTGAAAAAGCATTACAAAGATTTGTATGATTCTATTAAAATTACAAGATCTAAGACTATAGAACATACAACTTCTTTGCTTGCTAATAATGCTGATTTAATAGCTCAGATTCAGGAAAAAGGTTTTGCAATTGCTGCTTTAAAAATGACTTAAGGAAGTTAAAATGAAATAGTGTAGATACTAAGTTTGCTAAAACATCAGTCTTGCGGAAACCGGTCTTACAATCACTAAGAAACCAATCAGTTGTTAGACAGCCGAATGCGTTTAAATCTGAAAGGCCTCAAATGTCAAAACCACGGCTTGCCTCCCAAGTTGATGTGAATAACAATTTGTCAAGACCAGTAACTCATCACTATTTGCCTAAGAGAAGAGAATCCGATTTTGCAAAACCTAATCATATGTTTGCATCTAGCAAAACTAGGAATAGTTCTAAGAGCATGCCAAGATTTAGATCAAATGACATGGTTCATAATCACTATCCAGATGAAGCTAGGAAAAAGACAAGAAAGAGATAGGAACTCAAAAACTAGTGTGATGCCTTCTGCTAGATTTCAAACACTACTAATGGTAGCAAACCAAAACCCAGGAGCAACAGTTAAACACCTAGGAGTTTGCCTGTATCTAAGAGTATTTGCGTAACACTAAAGGTTTTGCCCAAATCAGATCACTCTAAGAGTTCTAGTTCTTTCTCAGATTCCAAACACTTTGTTTGTTCTACATGTCATAAGTGTGTCTTTAATGCAAATCATGATGCTTGTATAACAAAACTCCTGAAGGAAGTGAATTCACATGCTAAGATTCAATCCCATAAGACCAGAAACAGTAACAAACCCGTAGATCAAAAGAGTCATACTCAAAAACCTGGTAGGCAGATCTTTACAAGACATAGGTTTTCTCCTAATAAGACTTCCGCTGTGTATGAGAAAACATCTCCTAGATCTGATCTTAGGTGGAAACCCACGGGTAGAATTTTCAAATCTGTTGGTCTTAGGTGGATTCCTACAGGGAAGTTATTCGACTCTTGTACAAGCAAGGATGACAGTGAACCCACACATGGTTCAAATGTAGATATCCCTAATATTCATGAAAGCAAACAAACTCTGGATTTAAGTGCAGGTACATCAATCAATGTTCAGAAGGAACAAGGTTTTGATTTAAGCGCAGGTACATCTAACAATGTCAAGCCAGATAATCTCAGAGTATGGTTGCTGAAAAAGCTGATATCTCAGAAACCAGTGTTGAAGTGGATTCAAAACTGATCAGAAAAATGACGTTTGATCACAACAGATCAAGCCTCGAACCTTAATGTCAGATGATGTTTGAACAAAACGGTTCAAGCCTCGTACCACAACGTCAACAGAATTTCCTTCAGCAAATATGATAGTCATGACGTCAATGATAGAGTAAGAAAATCTATTCGGTCATTTGTTCGACGAATATTTCAATAGAGTAAATCAAGTTGTTTCAAAGTCTTCCGCTGTTATTGCTGCTGATGTATCCGTTACACGTCAACAACAACCATATTCAACTTCATCTACTTCAACTCTAGCAACAACTGTCACTGCTGATGGAAACTTCGACTTGTAAAACTACTCGTTGTGTCAAAGTCTTCCGATGTAACTGCTACTGATGCACCTAATCAACGTCAACAACAACACACAACTCCATCTACTTCAACAACCGTTGCTGCAGATACACCTTCATTGAACATTCAAACAACACCTAAAAACTACAAGTCAACCACCAACTCAAGTACCAACTGTCACTACCAATGAGAACATTATTCAAGCAGAAACCAATAAAGAATATGCACAAGTTTTGACAAGATGTATTTATCGAACGTCTTTGGAGTACACCGGTACAAGAACAAAGGCAGAAAAGGTCTCATGGTTCGCATTCTATCTCTGATATAGCGACTGAGGTCAGTTGTAGGTAGACAGTCTGCGTTCAAGGAGCGACACACATACACATTTCTATCAATGACATGGCCGTCACACTCAGTGTCGAACACAATTAGTGGGTGCGGGTGCGATCGAGATGAGATTAGTGGGATGTGACCACGCCTAGTGGGCGGAGGGCGGACAGATCGCGGTAGAGTGCGGACCGACTGTCTGATCTATCTTTCTCTGGTGAGTGCACGCAATACGCAGAGCAGGCCGCGTGAGCGCGATTCAAGTCTTGGCACTCTCTAGACACGTCTATTCTAGATTAGACGTTAGTTTATTGAGTGCAGCACTTGAACTTGTCACCTACATTGGACGTGTTGTCACAGTATCACGTGTCTTCACCTGATGAACTCCAAGGGTTCACGTGCACACACTACAAAAGGCCTTGAGCTATAGATAGGGGCTAGAGCAATTTTATTCATTGAGGTGTCCGCGATTCACTTTATGACGAACGAGTCTATGAATATGGCGGCGGACCTTGGGGGAGTACACACACACCAAGTATATCTAATTAGTACTTTATCAGATAGAGGAGAGAGATCACACACTATTGGAAATAATGGGTGACTACGAGTTTTCAGGTTCAGTGAGTCTCAGGTCGCGAGTCTTTTTCTATATACACTACTCAGATATCTTTGAAGCTAGTAATAAACATGAATGTTGGAGGTGAACTATTGAAGAGCAGCACAGCGAACCTTATTGATCTATATTAGTATAACTATGCGGGAGAGTGATCGGAAGGGGAGTGCAGCAACACAAGTCTACACTAGCTTGACTGCTAAGATCATCTTGCGGGTGCACCAAAGGAGAGAGTGTGACACACAGTAGAGGAGTGGGTTGGATCGGAGAGAGATATAGGACTATATATAGCGAATTTGATCATTTCCTTTCGTTTAGGATTGCTGGCCGTGATATAGGTGGCAGTCAGGGCTATGTCAGGTATACGTAGTTGATGTGATTTATATGATGTAGGAGATGTTGGTGTATCAGCTCACTCATCTACGAGTCGATTTTTCGAGTGTGAAAGGCCGCACATGGGGGTCAGTTGGACCTGGTCTAAGAGCAGCAATTGACTTACTGTCCGGACGGAGACAGTAGGGGCAGAGTATGTGATTCATGTACTACAACGGCGGCAAGCGGCTAGTTGTGCATTGCATGCTAAGGAGAGTCGGCTCGAAGGAGACGAGAGGTCGCTTGAGCCAAGTCACACGGTCGTAGTGTGATCTAAGGGAGAGGAGTTAGAGCTGTTCTGAATAGGGTGGATGGCGCGTATTCTAACTTAGACTGGCTGACAGGCTGTGCGCAGAGGGGTCGGAGATTGTAGAGTGGCGTTTACAGCGTTCTTCGTAGACGATGTACTATTGGTGGATGAGCTGCCGTGGGCTGCGGGAGAGCAGCGACAGAGCGGTGGGGGATGGGGAGGTGCGGTAGGTAGATAAAGAGTGGAGAGTCTTGAGACATAGAGACTCTAGAGGAGATTGGGGGACTCATATGATCCAGATGTATATTCTAGGAGGCGTGAGGAGACGGAGGATAGGGCGCGCCGAGAGGGAGGTGTTATTTTTCCTATGGGTGTCTATAGAGTCCTATATATCATACAAAGTTGTGTCCCTTCTAGATATGGGAGTCTATACGACTCGAGTGTGACACTCGAGGGTGGGATGAGATGGTGAGAGTCTTAATATCATACCATCAGGCTGATGGTCAGTGACATATCTCACTTGGCAATATCGATCCTGCTGTAGGGGGCTCCTGATCAAGTCGCAATCATGCTCTGGTACGATATATGAGAATCGTATGGCCCATCTAGCTGGGTATACGTGTAGGTTTGAGGTTTTATGCTTTGAGTGTCTACTAGTGAGTGGTGATGTATATGCGAGATGTCTAGACATATCACTACAAACTCAAACTTATTACTCAGACAAGTGTGCTATTCACGGAGATATTAGTATTTGAAATACCAATTGATTAAAATTTATGACATGAAAAATTCCATGGGGAGAAAAATTATACCACGATATTGCATGAATTCATTTTCCTGATAGCTCTCCTTCAACAGTATATGTGGGATACCAATATTTATTAAAACTTGATATTGGAATGAAAAATTGATATGACACCACAAAATGTTGAAGACGGAGTGAGATGCCTTAGTGAACAATGTATATTATTGTTTGACATTATAATTTCCACATTTTAATTTCACGAAATATGTTTGGATACATAAAATTGACCTTTATGAGATGTACTCAAAACATTAAAAGGATTTGTTTTAAAAGCTCCCCCTCAGAAATTGATCCACATAAAATGACATTGTAAGTACCACACCTTTTTAAACATTTGAGGAAGGGAGTGTTGAACACATAATTTTAACAAATATCATTTTTTATGGAAAGATACCACAAATTATATTGTGGACAATTTGACATTGAAAGTTCTTTTTGAAAATTGTGTTCAACGGTTTTAAAAAACACATGTTAGAAGACTTCTCTTCTATTTAAAGAGTAAGCGCACTGAAACGTACACTTCCCTTTTACATTCGGGTCCGAGTTATGCACTGATGTGTACATAAGTCATAGAGAATAATTTAGAAGTGACATGTTTTGAAAGCATTTGAAACTCTTGCTCAAACTTCATTTACACGCCCGTGTCGATGTTAATCAACATTTCTAGGTATGTAAATGTTATCGATTCAAAGAGACATGTCGAGAAGATTCTTTTTGGTATTTTTGAAATTTTCTGATTTTATATTTTGTTTTTATAGATTTTATATTTTTCTATTTTCTTTTTGTTGGTTTTATATCTTTGTATTTTCTTTTTCAAAAATATTTATAAATCAAAATAAAAGGAAAATAAAAATATTTACAAGTCGAAGTTTCCATCAGCAGTGACAGTTGTTGCTAGAGTTGAAGTAGATGAAGTTGAATATGGTTGTTGTTGACGTGTAACGGATACATCAGCAGCAATAACAGCGGAAGACTTTGAAACAACTTGATTTACTCTATTGAAATATTCGTCGAACAAATGACCGAATAGATTTTCTTACTCTATCATTGACGTCATGACTATCATATTTGCTGAAGGAACTTTTGTTGACGTTATGGTATGAGGCTGGAACCGTTTTGTTCAAACGTCATTTGACATTAAGGTTCAAGGCTTGATCTGTTGTGATCAAACGTAATTAATCTAATCAATTTTGAATCCACTTCAACACTGGTTTCTAAGATATCAGCTTTTTCAGCAACCATACTCTGAGATTATCTGGCTTGACATTGTTAGATGTACATGCGCTTAAATCAAAACCTTGTTCCTTTTGAACATTGATTGATGTACCTGCACTTAAATCCAAAGTTTGTTTGCTTTCATGATTATTAGGGATATCTACATTTGAACCATGTGTGGGTTCACTGTCATCCTTGCTTATTCAAGAGTCGAATAACTTTTCCTGTAGGAATCCACCTAAGACCAACAGATTTGAAAATCCTACCCGTGGGTTTCCACCTAAGATCAGATCTAGGAGATGTTTTCTCATACACATCGGAAGTCTTATTAGGAGAAAATCTATGTCCTGTAAAGATCTGCCTACCAGGTTTCTGAGTATGACTCTTTTGATTTACGGGCTTGTTACTGTTTCTCTTCTTATGGGACTAAATCTTAGCACATGAATTCACTTCCTTCAGGAGTTTTTCTATACAAGCATCATGATTTGCATTAAAGACACACTTATGACATGTATAACAAACAAAGTGTTTAAAATTTGAGAAAGAACTAGAACTCTTAGAGTGGTCTGATTTGGGCACAACCTTTAGTGTTACGCAAATACTCTTAGATACCGGCAAACTCCTAGGTGTTTGATTGTTGCTCCTGGGTTTTGGTTTGCTACCATTAGTAGTGTTTGAAATCTAGCAGAAGGCATCACACTAGTTTTTGAGTTCCTATCTCTTTCTTGTCTTTTTCCTAGCTTCATCTAGATAGTGATTATGAACCATGTCATTTGAACTAAATCTTGGCATGCTCTTAGAACTATTCCTAGTTTCGCTAGATGCAAACATATGATCAGGTTTTGCAAAAAAGGATTCTCTTCTCTTAGGCAAATAGTGATGAGTTACAGGTCTTGACAAATTGTTATTTACATCAACTTGGGAGGCAAGCCGTGGTTTTGTCAGAGGACCATAAAGAAATGTTGTCTTGACGTCCATCTGGTATACTGGAAATGATTTGTGTGCAGCATACGCAACGAATAACCAGACAGCTTCCAATCGAGCAACTGGTACAAAATGACTTTACGAATCCAACTTCCTTCCTTTTTTGAGCGTATCACTTGCTTCAGGCGAGCTTTTTTGCAAATTACAGTATTCTCATCATCATGTTTATTTTTCCAGAGATACTTCATGTTAATAACATTTTTGCAGAGTGGTTTGTCAACTAATTTCCATACATCTAATCGATCAAAATGGTGACGTTCTTCCTGCATCACTTCAATCCATGCAGAAACATCAACCTTGGCTTCTTATGAAGTTATCCTCGGTTTGGTTCGTATTCCTAGGTGAGTCGAGAACATACACAATCTAATGTATCTGTTTCTAGCTGACGTCTTATTCTAATTGATTAAGAAGGATTTCCAATGACTTGTTCTAACGGATGATCTTTTGTCCAACGATGTTCAGAAGGGTGTCGTTGATAGAATGTATGCATGTTTGACGAATCAACATGACGAGATGATGTCTCCCCTCGTTCTTGTACCGGTGTACTAAAGATGTTGATAAATTCATCTTCTTCAACTTGTGCATTTTCTTTATTGGTTTCTGCTTGATTAATGTTCTCAGTAGCAGTGACAGTTGGTGGATTGACTTGTAGGTTTCAGGTGGTTGTTATGATGTCCAATGGAGGTGTATATGTAGCAACGGTTGTGGAAGTAAGATGGAGTTGTGTTCTTGTTGTTGTTGACGTTGATTAGGTGCTCGGCACGTTTGTTACAGCGAAAAAGACTTTGACAACAAATTGAGTAGGGTCCATTGAGTAATTCATCGAACATCGGACTAAATAGAAAATCCAGCTCAATTGACGTTGTTACTGTCTCAGCTGCTTGAGGAACATTTTCTTGACTTTGGGGACCGGGACTTAAACTGTCATGTTCAAGTGCCGTTGTCGGACATTGTGGAACGGGGTCAGAACTGACGTGATCTGACGCCATTTGAGGCAATTCGTCAAAGTTAACATGAATGGTTTCAACTATCACTCTTGTTCTCTTGTTAAATACCCTATAAGCTCTTGACTGAGTAGAATACCCTACAAAAATACATGCATCGCCTTTTTCCTTCATTTTGTCAAGATTTTCACCATCTCTGATGATGTAGCAAAGAGAGCCAAAAATGTGAAAGAACTTAACAGATGGTTTCCGGCCATTGATGATGTGGTAAGGTGTTTTCTCATGTCAAGAAATTATGAGTGAATGGTTTTGAGTAAAACATGTTGTTGCAATTACTTCAGCCTAGAAGAACAAAGGATGTCGTTGATAGAATGTATACATGTTTGACGAAACAACATGTCGAGAAGATGTCTCCTCTCGTTCTTGTACTGGTGTACTAAAGATGTTGATAAATTCGTCTTCATCAACTTGTGCATATTCTTTATTGGTTTCTGATTGAATAATGTTCTCATTGGCAGTGACAGTTGGTGCTTGACTTGTAGTTTCATGTGTTGTTTGAATGGTCAATGGAGGTGTATCTGCAACAACAGTTGTTGAAGTAGATGGAGTTGTATGTTGTTGTTGACGTTGATTAGGTGCATCAGCAGTAGTTACAGCGGAAGACTTTGACACAACTTGAGTAGTTCCATTGAGTAATTCATCGAACATCAGACTAAATAGCAAATCCAGCTCATTTGACGTTGTTACTGTCTCAGCTGAATGAGGAACATTTTCTTAACTTTGGGGACCGGGACTTAAACTGGCATGTTCAAGTGCTTTTTGGACATTGTGGAACGGGGTCAGAACTGACGTTATCTGACGCCATTTGAGGTAATTCGTTAAAGTTAACATGAATGGTTTCGACTATCACTTTTGTTCTCTTGTTATATACTCGGTACGCTCTTGACTGAGTGGAATACCCTACAAAAATACATGCATTACCTTTTTCCTTCATTTTGTCAAGATTTTCACCATCTCTGACGATGTAGCAAAGAGAGCCAAAAATGTGAAAGAACTTAACAGATGGTTTCCGGCCATTGATGATGTGGTAAGGTGTTTTCTCATGTCGAGGAATTATGAGTGAACGGTTTTGAGTAAAACATGTTGTTGCAATTGCTTCAGCCTAGAAGAACAAAGGAACTTTAGCGGCGCTTAGCATTGTTCAAGCAGCCTTAATAAGAGTACGGTTTTGTCTTTTGACAACGCCGTTTTGTTCAGGTGTTCGAGCAACGAGCGTTTGGTGTTCAATCCCTTCTTGAGCAAAGTATGCAAGAAGAGTTTTATTCAAAAATTTAGTGCCTTTTTCAGTTTGTATGGGTCTTACTTGAGCATGAAGTCCTCTTTAAACGAGTCTGAGGAAATCAATGAGAACATCAGGAGTTTCATCTTTGGACCTCAAGAAGTGAGTCCAAGTATATCTAGAGTAGTCATCAACAATTATGAGAACATATTTCTTTCCATTAATACTTTCTACCCGCATGGGACCACATAAGTCCATGTGCAGAAGTTGTAACCGTCTTTTGGAGCTCGAGGTAGTCTTTGTGTGAAAAGACTTTCGTTTGGCTTTCCCCAACTCACAAGAAGAACAAAGATGATCTTTGATGAATTTTAACTTTGGAAGACCAATCACAATATCAATCTTTGACAACAGTTGATGGAATCAAAGTTTAGATGTGAGAGACGACAATGCCATAACCATGCTTGAGACGATGTAGCTTTAGCCATTAAGCAAATTAGATTGGGAGTAGATGTGTCTTGAATAGTGATAGAATAGAGATCT